>MU251986.1:0-14182 GCA_019669835.1 Amylocarpus encephaloides
TTATAGAGGGCAGTCCCTTTTAAATGTTTCTTGAGAAATACTCTCTTTACCCTACCCCAGAAACCAAATTCTGACTCCTGCATAAGGCTCTCACATCTCTCTTAGAAAGATGAACTCGTTGAATGGACATGGTTCTGGCAAATTCCCTTGGTCTGTCTCCTGCATAGATTACATAGAGGCCAATAAATAATTGAAGAGCCACTGCCCGTCCATCTCCCAAAGTAAGCACCTAGCTGGAGGGGAAAGGCCGGTGTCGATTGATCCAATATTCCTGATACGCCATGGCATGGGAGGGACAATTCTAATGCAGTTAGGTGTTGAGCCTGAGGCTCTTGCACAAAGAATCAAAAATGAGTAGGTATTTGCTTAGAAAATGGCAAACAAGGGATACACACCGATACTATTAATGTTTCGTTTGTATGTGACCGGCCTCACTAATTTTGAGGTGTATTAGGCAGCATGGTGATACCTCCAATAAGCCGATGATTAGACATTGCTTTTTGAATGCCAAGATCAGTGCCACAGCTGCCCAACTCAACCTGATCAGGCTGTCAGCCGAAGTTGTTGAATCTAAATTCTTTTCCTAGTCTTTGCTTTTGAAGTCAAATAAATCCAACGAGTGGGCAGAATTGGGCAGTATCATCAAGAATGCATCCCCTTCATCAGAACCGCATAGCCGGTGTGCAAATCCTCTGAAGCAATTCAGTCAGTAAGAGAGCAAGAGGGATGGCGGGTGCGAGAACATTGATGGCGGAGATAGCCTTGCAAGTCAGGAACAGGGAAACAGTTATACATTACATGAACGTTGCCCCAGTTCCTAGAGTGGAGGCGTTTGAAGATCCAGCTTGGAAGGACTACCCGCCGACGACTATCATACATAGGGATAAGGATTCTATCGTTCCTTATTACTGTTCTGAAGATGCGTTGGGAGCTATAACTAAGTTATTTTCCTTGCTGTACGCGTTCTTGAGTTGATGATATGAAGGTTCAGAAACGGAGAGGCTGTTCGCTGTTCTGGGAGTTGAGCATGCTTTCGACGCGCCACATTTATTAGGAGACGAGGGACTATTAGTTGTTGAATAAGCTTGGAAAGCTCTAGACGAATTAGTAGCTAGCGAGTTAGCTAAGTGATTAGTTATCAAACGGCGAGGAAGTAGCTATCGTTTCGCGAATAGGGGACATATATGGCTCATATACTTTTGGGAGAGACATCATTTAGACGACGTTGCTGTGATAGACCACATAGATCTCCCGGTTACACTTGCGGTCTAGGTCCTGTTTTTCTTGACCTTGGCGCGACTTGCTCTTCCAATCCAATCATCCGTTCGTGGCTTACCAATCGCGTAGAGTCTCCAAAAAGGCAAGCGGATCTACAAAATCACGTTAGCTGGGCTACGATTGGAATCAAAAGAGGTAAGGTCCAAGTTTTCATCTCTTTAGGATGACATATATCATTTAACCAGATACACGAACGCACATATCCTGCTGCCCCCCAAGCGGTTTCTCGTCCGTCCAAGGCGACTAGGTTATCAGCCACAGGAACCTTAAATTGGGACCCAAAGTCCATCAGGCGTGCCCAATGCCCAAATGCATACGCACAATCATGAAACGACAGACATTTACTCCCTTGAATGCTTGGGTCCTTCTAGGATACTTGTGTAGTATCCACCAACATCAATGTCGGATCTTGAAGTAGAAGAATTCTTTGACTTCCTTTAGGTCTGCTATACCTCCATAAGTACAGTATCTAGATCTGTATAGTGGCCCTGTAAAATGGTTATGTTTAAGGAAACTCCCTACGACCCTGTGGCGTTCTACTCGATATCATCCTTATTCTGCTGTGAACAAATAGGGGAGCCTGAGTTGGGTGAAGATAGACTGAAACATCAGTCAAGTCGCCATCAACCGTGAAGTTACAATGGCTTTTATCTGTAGGTGGGCGCCCGAAGGCTCCAGCCTAAGCTTCAAATCATTGTGATCGTACTGGGAGATTTCGGCCTTGCCATGCTTGCCTCGGGTTCTGCTACCGCAGCATGCTCGACTTTCTAAAAAGAGCCGGGAGATTTGCACCTCAGGGAGTTGCGTGTATAATCTTCCTCGTTCACTCTATATTCTTACAAGGTATCACCCGAGAGTGCCGCGGGTTTTAGAAAAGGTGAGTTTGACAGCGTCCTATTGAGCAAATCACCGAGGAACTGATTGGGATACGCATCCGGATCCGTAATTTCCTTCTTGGTCCAGGTGTCGAGGAGGTACTGTCGTAGAGTGCCCTCCGTAGATGAGTTCTCGTATATAAGTTGTATTGCAGCCGGTGTAAACCAATCTCTATATGTGAGAAGGCGATCAAGTGACACAAGAGCGGCATTCTGTAGGCTAGGCACCATGAACCTGTCTGCCAACAACCATACGTCCATCAAGTGACTCCTTCCCGAGACTTTTCCGGCCACAATCTGCTGTGTGTACAACCAATTAACAAATACTCCAAAAGTCGAGTGCTTGACATCATCCACTTCTAGCTCTTATTTCTGCCCTTCGACGAAGGAGGAGTTGAACGCGGCATCGAAATACGGCGAGGATAGCAAAGGAAGTTTTTGTGGATCAAAAATGGTTGAGCTCGGCCGTCCTTCTTTTGACGAACACAGACTATGACAATAGGTTGCGGGAAGCTGTTGATAGATACGTTGATATGGGACAAAAGCTACTGCCTACTAGGCAGCAGAGTTATTCTTGATAAGACATGAAAAGAATATGGACTGAGGAGCTATATATATATGAGGCATACCTCAAGGAAAATGGATAACGGAAATCAGACCTTTTTTACCTCAACTATCGAGACTCCACATTATCAAGTGCCATTTGAAAACCCTCATTACAATAGAAGCTATAACTGAATCAGCCAAATTGATAAAGCACCGCTGTTCCCACAGATATATGTCTACTCACAGTAGTGATGGCAGCGCAGTCGATGTTTTCCCTTGGGATGCGACGGGGGTCGACTGTGATGAGTTCATAATTGATGGGTCCTAGTTGCCCAGGAGAAGTTAATGGCTGAGAGATCGACCACGATTAGGCTAACGCGCCAGGAGCCTCGATTCTCAGGCCTCCAAAATGTAGTCCTCTTCGATCAACGTCGCTTACTCCACGTCGCTTACTCTTACATCGCTTAACTTCAACGTCGCTTATTCCTTTCCCTCCTCGAGCATTCTCCTGCCTCACAAAAAGACTGCCGTGTGTTCTCGAACCACCAAAGAGTTCGACCAAGAGTCATTTGAAGAATTTCGAGCCCTGAGATGGCATGTTGAGATACTCTTTCTTGTCACCTTTCCGCACCTCGTGGCATCTCGAAGTCGTGTTCTGTGTAAGAAGTTTGGGCCACACGGGCAGGGTGGAATTTTGAGATGTCGTCTCCGGTCATGAGCGATTTTTCGATGACAGGTTTCTACCCTAAAGTTAGACTAACAAGGCTTCGTAGCCAGAGATGGGCATTAGAACATGACGGCAATAATACATTAGCTCGAAATGAGTCGTCGAGAATGAAGATTAATATTATCTTCAAATTTGGAGTAGAGCTGGGTCATTCTCCATGACATAATGTCACGTTTATGGCTCAAGGGCGGGCTAGACATAAGCATATAGCTTGCTCTACTCGAGAGATAATTCCATTTTGTAAGCAGCGAAGCGTGGAGTTTGAAAGCTGCGGTACCACGGTACCACTTATCGGCAGATGATTTTAACCAAGATAGAAAGTCGACCGAAACTGTCCTCTAGTCTTTGTATGACCATCTAGCTGAAGCCATGTTTCTTGAGAGCATGGATTTGATCCTATGAGGCTATTAAACAGGAAATTCCTGTGGCTTCTTGGTTATAACTTATTTATCAAAAGTACGTAAGCATCTTTAGACCTCATGGAAATGCAAGGTACGTTCGTGCTATGCGGTTGTGAGTAGTATACATTTCACACCAGTAGTTTGGAGAAACGACCCAAGGGAATATTCCTCTCGTTTGTGGCAAATCACAATTGCTCTGGCAGTGAGTACTTTCAAACTGTGTTCTTCTTATGCATCGAAAGTCACTGTAGCCCTATCTCGGGAGCTTGGGAACTTATTGTTTATCAGCAGCATACACAGGTCCTTTAAGGAAGAGACTTCAAGGCTAAGGACAGACTTAACTATTTTAGGCCATATGCATGCTTGTCACATGTAGATTCACGTCATGTTTATCTATGGTATTGCTAGTCACAATCCTCCTAGGGGGATAGCCCTTTGGCGATGTAGAAGACGCTGTCATCTTCACCTTCTCTATGCTCTTATCGTTGCCCCTTTCAGACAAGACTTTCGTCTGCCAGAAGGATGATCAAGACATACATGATGATACTGCGGACTCGCCTTATTAAAAAATAACCTAAGGGGAGGGAGCCTTGTCATTTGTGCCTTCCATTATTGCACCGCCCGTATTTCTGCCACCTTCTTTTTCACACAACAACAACCATAACACGACAAAAGCGGCACGGATATCACCTTTCATAATGTGGGCAAATAGCACTCATCGCAACAGCTACGACTATGATGGCAACGAAGATGAGCTCGAACCATTTGGCAACTATATCCGATCATTAGAATCCATCGCAACCTTCCGCATCAAGAAGAAGAAACTCTCGCGAGGCACATTCTCCGCTAGTATCGTTGATTTAGTGGTTTCGAGCGATATCGTGACTGGTGATCCTGGTCCATATTCCTCTCCCACCCGCGAACACTTCTCAACCTCCTCCGCCATATTCACCTTTCCCATCCGCGAACAATTCACCGTCGCGTCTACATCATTACAGCCGCACATACGAGGAGATCCCAGACTCTATATAAAGACTCCCAGGAATCAACCCTTTGACACGGATCCGATCCCAACCCAGACACGATTCGATTCTGCAGTCGCGAACATCATCGCAGCATCGTCACCGTCCACGCCCGCGTTCGACTGCTCCGAGTCTGAGGTATCCGATACACAATCCATCAAGGACCGTACTGAGCTAGTCATGTCGCAACTCGAGAACGTTTTCAAGGGTCACGATGCCTTCGATTCCGTCGATTGGGACCCCGATCTTCCTTCCACGTTCAGCCCAGACTCACCAGAGCCTATTACCATCAAACCACAACCCGTTGCATACACTACCGTTGGTTCTCTAGTTGATCCTAACGTAAAGCCGCAATTCTCTGCCCCAAATCGCATCCAACGAGAAGGCGTCAGACAACCTCTGGTCTCCTTGCTCAGCAGATCGAATGATTCTTTCTACCAACCGCGTGGCCCTCCACCACCTTTGAGCATGGCAAACTCGATGGCATATGCGCAACAAATTGCTATCGACGTTTCCAAACAAGGCATGAACCTTCCAGATTCAGCTCGTGGTCCCCGACTTTTGTCTTCTATAAAGATGCCAGAACTTACCACCGCCGAAGAAGATATTATGAAGCAATTTCGGCGCCCACAGATTCATTCAGGAAACATTATTGGTTCTCCTGTCAAGAGAACTCCGTCGGCGAACAAACTCTCAGCCGTAGCGCCTTTGCTCGGTAGCAAGCTAGACTTCAACGGCAAACAGACTGCTGGCACAGCAAGCAATACATTTGGAAGATCTGTGACAATGGAAAACACTCTACCAAATGGCAATGTCTTGCAAAGTACTGTTCGGACAGTTTATGATGGTACTAACGATAGACGTGCACAAGTACTTCGGGATGTCTCCAAATTCGAGCACGCTTTCAGCAAGCTCTATGCTGGTAAGTCATTATTTCTACTCGGATCAAACATTACTAACCTCTGCTCAGCTAATGTTGCAGGACGTCTTGAAAAGCAACAACAATTTCCACCACCCGGTCTTCAGGCTCCTTCAGCAGCTCAGGACAACCCACTATTCGGGGCCCATAGTTCGGCCGCTTTGCAATCTCAAGCGCCAACGTATAGAGCCGCCCCCCCTGGTTATCCACAACCTCTTACCGCCGGTCCACCAGGTCAGCGACAAGCTTCGATTACCAGCAACAGACAAGCCAGCAACCCCAACAGCATCGAGAATCTCTGGGCTGACCCTTCCTCTGCATTTTCGATTAGCGAATCCAGCAATCTGCAAATCGAGAGCTCTTCGATCCGTGGTCCATGGCAGAACTCTTATCCACCTACTGCAAGCAACATATACTTCACTGGCACGGCTCAACTTCCCCAAGGTGTACTGACCTCTCCCAAACCTGCACGAAAGCTAGGGGAACCGATTCAAACAAAGGTCATTGTAGATACCCTCCCACCAGACGTGGTTGCGAAGTACTATCCTTACCTCATTCCTGCTGATATGACTGGAAAGTACACGCCATTGTCTGAGCCTGAACAGAAGAAACTGGATGCAGTGACTTGGAGTGCTGGACATCGTGCCGCTCAGAAGGCAAGAGATCTTGATGATTGGTTTTATATGGGTCAACGACGATACGTGACCATGGATGGAGCAGATTTTGTCAATGAACTCGAGGATCGCCAACGCTTGAGCAGCATTTCTTATGGTCCCATTGCTCCGCCGAAGAAGACTTTCCCACCTGGTCCCGCGATGCAGAGGGAAATCACACCGGGGCAAATGGAGAGTATGAGTGTATCTGATGCCACTAAGCCTCTACTTGATGCAGCTTTTGGAACATATCTTGCATATGCCGAAACAGGCCCCTCCTCTCGAAAATACCTCAGCTCTTTCGTCCCGTCACCAAAGTGGCAGATTGATGGCACCGAAAATGGCAATCAAAGCTGTTTTGGAGAGGATTGGGGTGCGCCACCTAAGCGATTTGGTCGAGATATCCGTCGTCAAGGAAATTATTGACCTTGTTTCGTCGACGATTGCTGATATCTCTTTGCGTTAAATGTTCTCTTGGTCGGCTAACTTACAATGGGATCTTTGCTGAACCTGCCTGACTGTAGCTTTGGTGCCATTCGATTTCATACATTCATATATCTTTGCCTCCATCTCTTGCATTGACGCCTTGGCTATGGCTCTTGGCTGGAATTTTGTGGCACCGCAAAAGGAGCCAAAAATGAATTTGTGGTACTGTTCGAGGTAGCAGAAATAGTTGAACATGGAACTAGAATCTTCTGCTGTTCCTACATTGTAGCAAGGAAAATATGAGTCAATGAAATTTTATGACCTTGAAGATATTGGTAATATGTGACTTGATCACTCTGTCAATAAGCAAAAGTTGAGAATACTCTTACATCATTGCCGTTGATTGATAGGGTCTCTAACAACTTAGAGGTCATCACGGTCTTTTTATGTGACCCAAATTGACAGTCTTGCACGTGACTCAAAGTCTGCCCTGTCTGGAGTTTTTATCAGTTTAAGATCTTGTGTAATTTACTGATTACATTGTATAGGCTCGTAAATTTAATTGGAATTCATGATTAGCAATTTTGTCGTTCTCTCGTCGTATTTACAAGGTAAGGGATGTGAACGGGATTTGATGAATCAGCGATCATGAAGGTAATTTGATTTCCAACTTTATCGTTGAGCCCGCGGAAGATATCTTGAGAGTTAACTCCATTGGTTCCACCTTGCTCAAATGGGAGGGGTTATAGTATCCCCCGGCCCTATGCACGTCTTCTCCTTGTCGTGGGGGGGATGCCTCTCGCTTGTTCATTACTACGAACACCGGATCATGCAGGCACCACCAACCCCAAATTGCTTATTACGCCCGTTGTAATATGTCACGAACTCAGCACTAGGAGCGCAAATACCAGCACTAGCGCCAATACCAATGACATACTAGGAACGAAGAGCCCGTCAAATAATATTAACCGAACCCTATTTCTTCACTAAAACACGTGCTTAACACCCCGTAAGTTTATACTATTACAGCCTACTTTTGGTAGCTCCTTTTATATATCTTCTTATTAGGACCTACCTCGTACATCTCCTAATTTACGTTGTCCTTATGTAATGTGGCTAGTAATTTGCTATATAAAATCAGGGTCAAATTACGGCCTCCTAACCATAGTCTATACGTCACTACCATTCTAACTATAATCTAGCTTAAGCTAATGTAACAGGTACTAAACCTTCGAAAGACATTAAGAAAAAGGTTATAGTTAGTATACTTTTACATGAAATAAATGTGACGTGTTTGTAAACCAGGTAAAAGGCTGTTTTTGGTGGAGTTTGTTTGTTTCTTTGAAAAGTAAATATTATCTAAGTACTATAAATGATAATACCTGCCCGAAAACGACCTTATACTCCCTCCACCTCCCCTCCCCTATATACACACCCTTCCCCACGTTTCTCCGCCTCTAGTCGTGGGTAGTATATATCTATCGAGGGTACGTGTCGCTAATGAGTCGGATTCCTAATCTTAACCCTCCCCCTCTCCCTGCCCCTACTGCCTTAGCCTTCCCACATGTGTTTTCCGAAACTCGTGAAGTAGGTAGATAGGATAGATAGGAATAGCTAATTTGTGGATTTGTTAGAGCCTCGGCAGGTATCTTCTCCTTTGTGGTAGAGGTTATATTATTTAATCATATCAGTGCTCCTATAAGAAACCCCTAGTCTTGGCGTGAAAATTTTTCTTCCTTTCCCCTAAAAACTCCCCCTCTATTCACGTCGCCTCCAAAAACCTGCTACACTACTGTCCGTGCTGAATTTTAGCTGTGGGGAAATTACTAATCTGCCTCAGGAGAGTAGTAACATCCCAGGTTCGTAGAGGGCACCACGTACAGGTGTTCAGCCATCGCCCACCTCTTGGTTGGGTTTCGACAAGCGTCTAATATCAGTTGACAAGTACTGTATGCAACGGGGTTCGTAATCCATGCACGTGGTAGAAAACCCCGCATAGGAAGTGTGGCGGACCGACGAAGATGTTTCTATGGAATAGATAATTGAAGTACTGAATCGGATTTGGGTAGTCGAGATTTAGGGATGGAGTATTTCAAATCCTGGTAAATAAAATGCAGTTCTGCTTATTGAGGTATTATGATACTGGACAAGGCTGAAATGTCGTCGGGCGCTGGGCGAGGCTTGGGCGGAGATGGTGTCATCATATCTGTAGGTGATGGAAATGGAACGATGCAATGGGGGAAGTCGAAGGATGACCGTGGGGAATAGAATGAAGAAGGCACGATAATCTGTAAGTGTGTGGTTTTCTATAAAAATCGGTTCCGTGTCCTGCCTCAGTAAATCAACATCACTCGAAATATCAACCGTAGCTCGCTTAAATCAACAACAAATCGGTCGCAGTACTCTGTACATCAAAAGCAAAAATGGCACACCAACTCGCCAAATCAAATGCTCCATACGTTGCAACTTTTGACAAGAGCCATCTAGCCGCTTCTTGTCTTCCTGTGCCGAAATATGCTATCAGAAAGATTTTTCCAGCTCTGCAACTGTTCAAGATTTGCTGACCAGGCTACAGTTACTTGTATGGATGCCAGAATCGACCCAGCGGCTGCTTTTGGAATTCCACTTGGGGATGCACATGTTAGATTCATTCTTTCAAACGCCCCGGAGCTCCCGACTAATGTCTCTTGGTGATCCGCAACGCCGGCGGAACCCCATCAGCCTCCCTCCGTGACATGGTCACCTCCCAACAGATGCTCAACACCACCGAGATCATCCTCATCAAGCACACCTGCTGCGGCATGCTGTCCTTCAGCAACGCCGATGCCGTAGCCAACATCTCCAAGAATCTCGGCCCGGCTGAAGAAGCTGCTATTCAAGAGGCGTTCAGAAGTGACTTTTTGCCCTTCGGTGACTTGGAGGGAACGTTGAAGGAAGAGGTGCAGTGGCTGAAGGAGAGCCCTTTGGTGAATAAGGGTACAAAGGCTAGTGGGTGGATCTATCAACTTGAGGATGGCAGGGTCAGATGGGTTGTTTGAGTGGTTGCCATTTGCGAGCCTGAAGGGAGTAGAATAATTGTGGAGTAGAAGCGTAGAATGGATCTTCAAGTCTTTATACATGCATGGCATGACATGGGTGCAGGTGAATAAAGCCTCGAGTATTTGAAGACCATGTGAGGATGAATGTTGAATGGGAGCTGTTGCATGGAAGATTCACTGTTGCACTTGCAAATGAGTGTAAAATTTACTCATTGAGTGAGTGTCAAGGGGTGGGAGCTTAACACGATGTACTTACTTTCTTATACTTGCAAATGTTGGTATTTGACCCCATGAAACTAGTGCCACGAAGTTAGCTCCGAGAGTGGCCAGATTCCGTGTAACACACCCTTTACAGAAGTGATGGATTCAGTTCCTAATCTAACCATGCCCATTCCTTCTTTTTAGAGGACGTCCGCCGAATTGTAGACGCGAGGTTGTATGATTTATGTACAGTAGACACACACACCTTTTTTCGTAGATCGAATTTTTTGTTCTAAATCACTCGCTCTCATCTACTCGCACTTAATAAGCCGATTTCCTTCCATGGAGACCTCCCTTAGGAGGCCTCCGGCCTCACCTACGCCTCTGACAAGAGACCTAGGAAAAGGGGGAGGGCGCCCGATCCCCCCCCTTCCGAATATGCAACAGCACTTTGTCTTAGCAACTTCTAAAGCTCTTGAGCGTAGTACTATAGGCCAAACCTTCTTCGGAGGAACTGCAGAAGCTGTAGATCACCACCTAAGTACTGCTCTTGACAAAGCCCCTCCTGACCTTCTTCCCTACCTCCGAGCCTTTTGTACTCAAGTTGCCGATATCAGCCTACTATTCCACTAAGCATACACCTTGGGGACACCCCCCCCACTACCCTTGTTCTCAGAAACCTCCTCTATTACACATAAAGGGGGCCCTACGCCATCTACGACTCCTCCCCCCCCTCTGGGCTCGGCCGAAAAATTTTCATACGCACAGACCGTAAAAGGTGCCTTAGCGCCTAAAAGCACACTAGCAATAATACCCCACTCTCTCCCTCTCTCTACTAGTACTTCAAAGCTACAGAAGGACAAGAACAAGGGTTCTTTAGCTAAACCAGACCTTAGAGTCTTTATCCGACTACCCCCTGATTCCCCGGAAAGGAAACATTCTACTCTAGCTATCTTTCTTACCCTCTACAATCTAAAGATAGGCTGTAAAGAGCTTGTATAAGAGGTCCTCTCGGTTAGCTCTAGTTTCGCTATTGTACTAAAGAACGAGGCTGCCCTAGAAGCCCTGTTATCGACAAAGAAGGCATTTATATAGACGCTATTCTCTATAGCTAAGATTAAGACCTCACAAAACTAGGTAGTATACCGCTTATTAGAGATACCCTAAAGTATCGAAGCCGTCGAGATTAACGAAAAAGGAGTAATTATATCGACTCTCGTCCCTACTACTTCTAAAGTAGTAGCTATAGTAATTAAGGAACGAATTAGAATAGCCCCTATAAAGGTTAATATAATAAGGATCTCGATATCGGATAAGCTGTTCTACACCTCCTAGACTGTCTTCTTTAAAGAGGAAGAAGCCTGGGACAGCTACGCTATCCTAGACATAATATCTATTCTTAGTAGAAGAGTCTTCTTTAAACCTCTTTCTAAGGTTTCTATAATTATATAGTACTCTAAGTACTAGGGGTAGTATAACTAAAGGAACTATAAGAAGAACTAACGGTACCGTCTATGTAGTACTACTTAACACTTTAAAGACTTTTACCTTACGTGTTTAAGATATATATAGTATAAGCTAAAGTGCCTATATTATAGTAGACCTTACGCCTTAGACGACCTAGGGTGCTAGCTTAGACTAAGGAACTTAGAGACACGCCCCTTAACTAAGAATAAGAGAACTATTTAGTAAGTATATAATAAAATATAGATAAGAAGGGAGGAAGACTTCTCTTATAGTAGCTAAGACATAGAAGCTCTAGCTACCTTATAAGCTAGAGTAGATAGCTCTTCTAACTCGACTATCTCGCCTACTTCGTCTATCTTACCTACCTTACCTACCTTACCTTTCTCGCCCCTCTCGCCTCTCCTGCTCACCTTACCTATCTCGCCTACTTCGTCTATCTTACTATTCTAAGAAGATAATTTTAATACCCCTATAGATACTTCTATAGAAGAGGCTCTCGACGACCTCTCTATACGAAGAACCTAAGGAAATACTATTATAGTTTCTCTATAAGTAGATAAGAGCTTACTAAAAACTACTACCTTTAAGTTCTATAGATTAACGTTTATAAGTCTAGTAAGTACTAGAAGCTAGTTCTCTAACTAGCTTACTCTAGACGAGTCGATATAGTTCTTATCTAGGAACTATATATATACTAGAGAGAGATTAGTCGTTAGATTATAAGATACTACTTAAATTACACCTACTTTACATCTATATATAACTAGAACGATAACCCCTCTAGAGTACTTATATTTATATAAAAAGAAGTAGAGATTCTCTTAAGTTAATAAATATCGATCACACTCTTACTTAAATACTAAGATCTTATTTATATTAAGATTACGCTCTTCTAAGGTCTTCTATTATATATTCTTAACGTATATAACGCCCCTCTAGGCGCTAAGAGCGCTAGAGAGACTATTAACCTCGTCCTTTACTTATAATATATTACTATAACGAATACTCTTATAGTCGGCGACTTAAACCTAAAGAGCTAGCTCTAGTAACTAGATTTCCTTAGGTAGGAAAGTATATAAGCCCTCTCGCTTATTAACTAGATAGAGGACAGGGGGCTATAACTCTCTACCCCTTCTAGAACGTAAGTATATAACCTTAGTAATACTCTTAATCTTACCTTTTACTTAAGTAACCTCTACTAAAGAGAGGCGCCTACTAAGATAGACCTTACCTTTAAGTATAGCTCCGACTATCTTCTACTTCTTATCCGGCTTCTATACGTAGGAAACCTAATAGAGAAGGATCCGCCTCTAAAACTTAGTACTCTTAATATTAAAACCTTCGAGACTACCCTCTAAAGTAAGCTCGAAACGTAATAGCTATACGAACTTACGTAATAACTAAACATAAAATCGCTAGAGGCTCTAGTAGAATTTATTACTAAGAGTATATATAGCACGTACCTCTATAGTACTAAGCGAGGTCTCGGACATAGATTTAAACACCTCTAGTAAAATAAGAAATACTAGACGGCGGCTACTAAGATAAGATAAGTATAAAGGTGTAACGTATAGTTAGGCTAGTATTACTTAAGAGTACGAAGGTTAGTTTATTAGTAGGTAGGAACGCTATTACTAATTAAGACTAATTAACTATTATAAGTTACTAAGTATAGTATAAAGATACTTTATTTAAGTTAAGTACAAAGCTTCTATCTATATAGGAAATACTACTAAGTTATATAGAACCTTCGTACTAATAGATTATCTTAGATTATAATAATCTAAGACGACCGCTTATATTAGATTATTACGATCCTTTATAATCTAGTATTACGTAACTTATAGCTTCTCTATATAGCGCCTAGCCTACTCTAGGTAGCTACTACCGAGCCTTAGAGCTATATTACCTATTCTAGTAACTAGCTATAATACTATCTCCTTTCTAGCTTAGTACGTCCTATACTTTAGCTTAAGGTCCTAATTATTTTTAAATAAAATCCTTCTTTTCTTTCTAAACATGTCTTCTAATAAGCCCTCTAAACACTTATAATAAATTACTCTTACCTTAAAAATTAAACGATCTATTCTTACTAAAGAAATATCCTCTTATAACTTCTATCTTCGCTCGAAGTGTCGTTATATCTTAGCGAGTACGACCGCTTCTTAGTGTTTTAAATATATTCGTTATAGTTAGACGAAATTTAACTTTTAATAGAGACTACTTATAATAAGTAACTAGATATCGATCGATCGTTAGCGTAAGAAGCTACGCGACGAGTGGAAGGAAACGATAGTAAAACTCCTACATCTATTAAAAATAGAAGAGGCGCTAGAAGAGCGCGAATAAAAAATAATTAAGTTAGGTGTTTTAACTCTAGAGGAGTTAGATACAAAGAAGGTAGAAGAGTGAGCGGAGGCTACGAGTCTAGAGCGATCTATCGCGAACTTAGACGAGGCCTCTACCTTTCTTAATAGTTTTATCTCTAATTGTAAGGGTTAGAACCCTAGGGTGTACTTAGGCTAAAAGCTCTTACTAAGTATAGACTCTCGCTAAGTACTAGCTACGAGTAGAATTCGATTTAGTTCGACGCCACTCTATTCTATTACTTCTAGAAGGTTCTAGTTAC
>MU251987.1:0-14149 GCA_019669835.1 Amylocarpus encephaloides
GATATAGCGGAAGCTAGTCTAAGGCTAACTTAGAAAACACGTCTATAAACTATAAATAGGTCTTTAGTAGCTAGTGTAGGTCTTCCTAGCCTACTATTCTTAGAGAGGCCGAGTTTTAGTTAAGAACACAGTCTATCTCGTATAGGCTTATAGAGAAGAGCTCGTTATCGGTCTATTAACTGTTTAGGTATATAGTATAACTAGAAATTAGAGAAATATCTAGAGTAGTAGCTAAATATAGTTAGGGCTTTTATAGTAGCTTAGGCGAGCGCGAGAGAGCTAGATCCTAAGCTCGTTACTTATCTTAGAGCCTGTCGTTTATCTAGTTTAGAGATTTTCGGAGCCCTAACTTATAAGTTGTACGTCTTTAAAGCTATGACTTAAACTAGCGGAGTTACTTTATTAGGGGTGTTACCTCTTCTATAATAACTTCTAACTATTTATTTAGCGGCAGAGGCGAAGGCGAAGTAGGCGAAGTAGACGAAGTAGACGAAGGTAATCGACTAATTATAGTACTTATAACTCGTCTACTTTATTATCGCTTCTCTTCTTTTAATATTACTTTATCTCTCCTAACTATATCAGCTTAGTAGGAAGGTACTAGTCGTTTTAGTATAATTACTACTTACGAGATAATTATCTCGTTCTATAGCTAGAGAGTTGTCGCGTAGTACTCTAGAGGCTAAGTTAAGCGTCTAGCTTAATAATTAAGTATAATCCCGAAGTACTTAAGTTATTTTCGTTCTAGGATTACTTAGTAAGAGCCTAAGAGAGTAATTATAAATAGTAGGTTTAATTGTCGTCGTCTATTAATTATAAGATATAAGCGAAGAATATAAGAGATACTTACTCTACTTTATCTATTATATTCTAAGATAGAGACAGGGCGTGATAGTCGTTAAGCTTTAATTCCTAGGAATTTAGCCTAGTTAACTATCGTAGTTTAGTTAATAAATACGAATCTATTTACTTTAGAGTTAATAAGTACTTATAAAGAAAGTATATATCTATTTATAGATAAGTTATATAAAATAGTTATATACTTTCTACCTATTAACTACTATAGATCTAGCTTAGCTAAATTAACTAACTCGCCTAAAAAGGAGTCTTCTCTTAGGCGCTTTCATTTCCCGACAGCTCGTCGTCTTCTCCTAACTCGCTTTCTTCCTCCTGTTCTATAATCTTATTAAGGTCTATATCTCGCTTAGAGTAAGAGTATTTAGAGCGTATATAATCTAATTTTCTATAATTATAGTAAGTGATATTAGATAGAGAGACTATAGTCTTATATCTTTTAATAATTTACTTTATAGGAGTTAAGTAATAAGATAAGAGAGGTATAGTACTAGTCTTAGCTTACGACGTAGTTAGAAGTAAGAGAGAAGTAATAGAACGTCTACACTTAGTACGACTCTTAGTTTTAATTATAGCCTAGGCTCTCGCTCTGTCTCGCTTAAGCCTTACGTCGGTTTTAGAAGTAAGGTCGGCGAAGTTATTAAAGTCTCTTATCTTTTAGACCTCGATACGTATTTCGTCCTATAGGAGCTTAGTAAGCTTATCGTATAGGTTATCCTTCTACTCTAATTTAGCGATCCTACCTCGAGTAGCGTACTATAAGAACTTAAGCTTAAAGTCGAAGAATAAGTCGTCTAATTTTATTCTAAGGTGTTTATATTTATATCTTATATTAGCTTTCTCGTATAGGTTCCGAAGGCTAGTAACTAGGTATTTAATCATAGATTTCTAATCTAGGAAGGCGTCTTCTAGGTTATCTTCCGCTACTATAGCTATCTTAAGTAAGGTAGCTACCTTACTAGTTATATAAGTAAATATATATGTTTTCTTATCTAATTCGCTAGTAAAGTAGTCTAAGTTTACTACTAGTTTACTTCTAAGTAGGAGTTACTACTAAAGTAAGAAAGGGTTGTTTCTGTCGTCTAATTAGAGTACGTCCTTAACCTTAGCGCTAAGCCTCGCGTTTCGAATAGTAGAGCTTAAGAGAGAGCTTACCCTAGCTCGTCGTAGAGATCTAGATTAACGGTTCTAGCCTATAGAGATATATAGAGAACTTCTTATAGTATTCTACTAACGTGTACGTCTAGTAATTACTCTATCTTTCTTAATAGTAGAGATAGTATTATATACCTAGATAGCTATATGTAATTAAGTATTATTCTAGCTAAGAGAGTTAAGTCTCGTTATAATCTAGTCGTACTATATAGAAGTAATTAGTAGTAGTAAGAGAAGAGAGCTTTCGCTACGTTACTCGTCCTAGAATTATTCTTTGAGAAGAGATTTATTATCTATCGGCTAGATAGTAATTAAGGCTCTAACGGTTTATATAGACGTGTAAGTAGAGAAGGCTCTACCTCGACCTCTACCTCTATAATATCTTCCGCGAGCGTTTAAGAGAGGGGTTTATATAGCTATCGTTTAGGGACATATAACGTATACTACGTTTAGTAATATATAACGTGAAAAAAGATAAAAATAAATAAATAAATAAAGTAGAATATTATAGTAGGCCTTTCTAGGCGAAGAGATAACTTTGTTATAATATAACTATATAAGGTAAACTACTACTTACTATAATAAATACGAAGTTAAACGGAAACTACTATATTAAGCGAATAATAAAGTAAGAAGAGAAGAGAGTTCTAGAGGAACGAAAGCTTAAATATAAGATACTAGTACGTACATACTACGTACTATACGTACTCGGCCTCTAGTTTCTTTAACTCTATAATATTACTTATATAAACTCTTATGTCCTACTCTCTCTATAGTAAAGAGTAGAAACATACTACTAGAAATCTAAAAATGTATTCTTTTTAAATTCTTTCTCGTCTCTTCCCTCGCCTCTTCTCTTATCGCTAGATAGTTCTTAATAATATAGAGAACGATAATCCTAAGAATAGTAATTATAAGTCTAAACTATATATATTTAAGAGTAATATAGAATATAAGAGTAAGCGTATCGTAATTAAGATAAAAATAAAAATAAATTATATCTAAGAAAACTCTATTAAGGTAGTAGATTATAAGGCATCTTAACGTAAATTTAATATACTTTCGATAATCGTCTTATTTAATTACTAAAACTTCTTATAGTTCTACTCTATATAATCGTGAGAACTAAGGCCCCTAGGAAGCGCGCCTCTCTTAACTATATTTAGTATACTAGTAATACGTCTACTAATAGCTCGCTCCCTACTAAAAATCTTACTAAAATACTTACGAAGAAAAAGAAGAACCTAGCGAAAGCGAAGATAGATTTTATTAGATCTATAGATAAACTAAATATAGAATTAGTGTTATTAAAAACAGAGCTATAATTTAATAGCTTTAGAGTTATAGATTCTTATTTCGGGTTCTCTATAAGCGGTCTAAAGCCTAGGAAAAGTTAGTAGTATAGAAAATAATAAAACTTTATCTAACGTCTACCCCTAGATCGAGAGAAGTATATTATAACGAGATAAAATATAACACTAACGAAAAAACTCCTATACCGAAAAAATAATAGATTCTTTAACTTTAAGTACTATAATTCTTATATATCTATTATTATCTTCTATAGTTTTTTATATAAGTTATATTATATATCTATCTCTAAATACTTAAAACCTCTTTCTAAAAATATTTCTATTTACGTCGTCCTCTAAGTAGCTAGTTTATAGAATGTCTTTATTTACACCTAAAATTAATCTCTTCTTACTTTAGATATTCTAAAAACAGTTCTATTTAAGTCTTAGAGTATTATTCTAATACTAGATTATTTATTAGCTTTCGTAAGCGTTATAGTATAGAGGTTTTATGTGAGATCGCTACGCGGATTAGTACTAGCTATTTATAGTTAGTACTAAAATACTTCTATCTTTTATACTATACTATAAAAGCGTTCTTATCCGCTCTTAACCGGAGCGTAATCGCGCCTTCTCTTTTCCTAGCTATGTGACCTTCTCTCACCCTTTCTTACCTTTTCTATATAATATATTATAGTACTACGTTCGTAAATAGCTTAGTACGTTAAATTAGACACTAGACCTACGGTTATATATTAGAAGGATTTAGGAAATAGGTGTTTTTCTAAATATAATAAATGTGACGAACAAGAGGATTTAACTAATAAACTAAGACTAAATAAGTATCAGCTATAAGTTTAGTAGTTTCGTAGATAGACTTTAAAAATTAAACTTCCTCTACTCTTTATATTAATATTTTATACATTTTTCATCTTATATAATAGTAGTTTACTACTATAGCTGTTCTAAATCGCCTTTACTACTTTTGATATACGAAATGATTTTATAGTAGACTTATCTTTTTAATTTAAACTAGACGTAATTAGTCTAATTAATAATAAGAGAGAAAGATAGAAGTAGCTAACTAAAATAGTTAAATATTATAGGTTTAGGAATAATTAGAGTATTTACTAAACAAGTAGCGAGAAGGGATACTATACTATCTAGTAAGTGTCTTAAAAGAGTGTAGAAGTAATTACTAAGAAAGATAGTAGAGCTCGTAATTATATATTAGTTTAGGGTAGATTTAGGTAAGATAGAGATACCTAATAATATAAAGTATTATTATATCGCTCTTATTAGTTGTTAGAATAATATTCTATATAAATTAGATAGTAAACGAGTAAGCCCTTTAGTAAAAGGTTCTACTTTAAAGATAGACTACATTCTATATAAGTCTAAATAGATAGTATAGATTATTAATTCTCTTATACATAAAGGTATTAACTATAACCTTTATAAATTAAGTCTAGTAGAATAATATTAGTATTTAATATACTAACTTAGTAAAAGCCTCTAATAGAAATCTTCGTCTTACGACAATTTATATACTAATAACCTATCCTTTATATAGGAATCTAATTCTACACAAGTACTATAAGTATATATAATCTCATCTAGGATATTATAAGATCTCTAAGATACTACTATATACTAAGCCGACTAACCCTCGTTATCTCTTATATTAATATCGATCTCTATAGCTAGTAAGATTTTAACTACTTTAAGGAGCTCTAATATTAATAAGAGCGGCGGCCTAGTAATAATAAGATGTAGTAGTAGTAATTAGCTTAGAGGAGATTATCTATATTAATACACGTTAGTACTAAAGCTTAATTATATTCGAATACTATTAGCTATACTATATTTAATAGCTTACGTAAGAGTAGTTCGATTACACAAATCCGGCTTATCGATTAACTCTATAAGAGATCCGAGACTCTATAAGAAATAAAGATATTCTCGTAGACTAGTGTTTCCTAGATTAATTTAAAGGAGAGTTTTATAAAGCGTTATAAGGTTAGAGCTAAATTAGTGATTTTTAATAAGCTCGTAGCTACTTATATTATAGAGAAGTCCTACATTAACGAGGGCCGACGTATTTAGGTCTCGGTATCTCTTAGCTAAAGCTGAGTTAGTTATCGTATGAACAGGAGCACTAATAGCTAGGATTAATAGACATATAATATATTCGAGGTTTAAAATCTTACTTTCTAATTTCATCTATTATATTCATATTCGCTCCTATCTTAATTAACATTCTATACATCGGTATCGTACTTATTACCCCGTTAGATCTCTAGTAATAATAACTTACATACTATATATATATATTAGCTATAGCTTAAATTAGTTGATTTCATTCCTTACATAAAGAAGTCTAAGGCTATATAGATCAATATTATAAATCGATGCCGTGCCCTCCTAAAACAATAATTAGGCCCTGTGAACATCTCCCGATTACACGCAGATAAATATTAGCGAATTATACGGTACTGTATACTGTGGAGACGTACTCTCGTTAAATATTATTTCAAGTAATATACTAGAGCGTTCGTAGGATAGGTCGGACCCTATGTGATTATTGTAGGGATGTTAATAGGCATCTTCTCCAACTAGCGTAGATGCCCCACTTGTTCGCCGCTGAGAATATTCCCGACTTGGTCGCTTTTACCACTCCCAGAGCTAGACTCTTACTTAGCACAAAAGCTCTCATGTCGACTTCGTTCACACGGTCTTTTGAAATTATTCCTATAGAATCTGTAATTTGTTGTACTGGTAGCCTTAGCACTTTCTCGGTGTAAAGCATCCCCTTTCTTTCGGCAATGCTTGGTAAAGCTTTTTAGATTCTCATAGTGCTTGTCAGAGTAATGAGGGCATCGTAATTTTGGAGTATGAGGCTGGGCGAAGCCTGTAGATTATATTGAATATAGTAAATTAAAGCTAGTTAGGGAATACTTACGAATGCGTGAAGTTTCAGTCTACATCGTTTATAACACAGCGAGTTCTAGTCTAAAATCTAAACCGTGGAGGTAGGGTGTTAAGCTGTGTCCACGTGGTTTGGTAGTTACACGTGTACCACTTACATAAAAGACCTACTCACGTTGGAAGCCTTAAAGCTATTCAAGTTCAAGGCCTAAAAGGAGCTGAGACGAGATTGGCTATTAAACTCCCACCTAATCTTTCCAATATCAACTTAAATGTGGATATTCGTGAAGGTAGTGGATTCGTGAAGGTAGTGGAGGTTCGTGAAGGTAGGGGAGGATCGCGAAGACAGGTAGAGGTTCGTGAAGGTAGGAGGATCGCGAAGGCAGGTGGAGGTTCGTGAAGGTAGGGGAGGATCGCGAAGGCAGGTGGAGGTTCGTGAAGGCAGTGGATTCGCGGAGGCAGGTGGATATTCGTGAAGGTAGTGGATTCGTGAAGGTAGTGGATTCGCGAAGGCAGGTGGAGGGAGGTTCGTGAAGGCAGTGGATTCGCGGAGGCAGGTGGATATTCGTGAAGGTAGTGGATTCGTGAGGTTAGTGGATTCGTGAAGGTAGTGGATTCGCGAAGGCAGGTGGAGGTTCGTGAAGGTAGTGGATTCGCGAAGGTAGTGGATATTCGTGAAGGCAGTGGAGGTTCGTGAAGGCAGTAGTTATTATTTGTGGCTGTCTAATCGAGTACTTATTGGTTTTAACTAGGTGTGTAGATCAAGAAGAATTGTAAACCATGCGAAAGGGAGTGTATGCGATTCAAGGAGAAACCCACTCCCCCTTCTCCTACATCCAAATACAACGTTTAGGCACGTTTAGTTAGTAAACTTAACCCCTGCCAGAGATACAACAAATTAAGTCTCTATCTAAGCACTAAGACCACCTTAATATCAGCCGGAGATGTAACAACTATCTAATCACTAAACTCAACCCCCGCTAGAGATACAACCCCCCCCCCTACAACACCTAAGCTCCAGTAGTAAGTGATATATTTAAAATTCGTATTGTCACTATTCACGCCATCCCCAGTCCATAAGACCGACCAACACTAAATTGACCATTTTGAGAGAGTAATAAAGAGAAAAAGGGCAGTTAGAGTACCTATGCCTCCAACTTAGAGGGGAGAAGACAAAGCGCCGAGCTTGGAAAACATGAATTACAATACAATAGTACTAGTGTACAGTAAAGATTTCTTTGCAACTAAATACTGTATAGTCACGGATAATAAGATTTAAGAAAAATTGACTTTGTAATTTTTCATAGAAATTTCTTCGCATGCTATTAACGCTCGAGTCCTGCCAGGCTTAGAAACTTTCACATCCATTATTACCTCCCTCTGCCTAGACAGAGTCCCTTCTGTAACTTCGCTTCGTCGCTCTCCGCGCAAGCTGCACTCCTTCTTCAAGATGGATCTCCTAAGTACCCTTCTTCAAACCATCGGTGTCAAAAGAGGTAACCACTTGGACACACAGTCCTGATCCATAGTTGATGTCAAACACTCTTCGACGACAGGTTGAACTAAATTCCCACCCTCTCATTTGTTTTCCGAGATGCTATTTTGAGTTTAGCGGGCGAGTAAAAAGAGGAGATTTGGGAAGTATACTGATTCAGTCTCCCGCCCTCAATAGGTATTATATTTTTTTCTCCTTCCCTTGCTTCATCTGTTCCTGAATTAAACTTCACACATTGTCGTCCATTTTTCGTCCAGCCTGGGTATTTATGGAACATACTAGTGGTGAATAAACCAGAAACCTAATGCCTGTTTGGGTTGCTTAACGGTGATGGTTGTTTGGGATTTTCCTTACTAGCACCCTTGAAGGCAGTGGGATAGACATTTTGTCGATGATGATAAAGATCGCGAGAGATGTTAACGAGGTTGACGAGGGGAAGTCTTTTTGAGGCACGGGAGGTAAGAGTAAGTTTCGCTCCTAGTAATGAAATTGGCGAGGTGCTCTACTGCTTGTACGGCAGGGTGTGCATCCGCCAGCCATTAAACCGGAAGTTAAGTCCACTTGCTTCTAAATGATTTTGGGATGAGATATGGTAGTAGCAACGATTGCTGTTTTTGTCTGAAGAGTACAAGCTGCTTATATAGCCTCTATTAAAGATGTTTCGTAATCCCTGAATCCTGGAGACACACTAATAGCGACCCCTATATCTTGCCTATTGCTACATGTATGTCTACTTACATCCACCTTTTTAGATTAGTTAGAACCTTGATCTTTTAATTTTGACTAGGCATAAGTTATACTAGCCCTACGGTATTAGGATCGCTTCTGATGGGTAACTAATTAGGAAATTGGAGCCTAACACCCTTACTTCCCTAGAAGACGGAATTTGAGGTCGCAACTACCGTCTATGTTGTTTACTTTGAGGTAAGAATATGAGGGCATCTATGTTCCTCTCCCCTAGTAAAGCCTTATAACAAGGTGATATGTATAGCTCTCGGCTACCCGAATTACTTTAAGGAGCAACTAACCATCCTGGACAAGTTGATATCGATTCCACCTAATTAGGGAATTGGATCCTAACACACCCTAGATGCCACAATATGTAGGCGCTTAATGTAAGGTCTGTAACCCCCTAGTCGTTGTATTAGTAGTTTAATGCTTATCCCTGTCAAAGCCTACTCTTCCCTAATTAGTTAAAAACAGAAGTAAATTTAATGCTGTGGGGGCCAAATAGTATTAGAGTAACACTTCTAAATTCTTAACTTTAATTTCATTAGCCCTTAGCATAACTCTCCCCTACGAAGTTTCCCTTCTATCAATTATAAGCTTTCTGTGGTTCTATATCCTAGACCGAAATAAATTCTAGACGATTAGTAAACTCTTAGTACTTCCAACCTTACAAAGATAACTAATGTTAATAGAAACATATAACGGAGACGTAAAAACGAGAAAGATGTAATTATATTATTCGAAGAGTGTAGTCGCGGCTTTTTACCACGAGTTAAACGAAGACTTTCTAAAGATGAATTTAATTTTATTAAGTTAGGATCGGTTTTTGTTTAGATAAAGCATGAGACTAGTATGAAAAGATGCTCTCGATCCGACACAAATCTTCCTCGACTAATAACTGATCCTAAACTTTAACATATCGTTCTAGACTAAAAGCTATACTATTCGACAAGTCGGATAATTCTCGTGAGAGTTCTATAAACAAAGGAGGACTTTCCCTACATCTAGTATCATAACATTAATTAAAACCCCCTTAACCGATATTATTTGATCAACGGCTTCCGTAAGTTTTACTTCTATCTCCGACTTAATAGACGGCATTTAATCAACGGCTTTCGCCTCCGACTTAACAAAACCTGTGAGTAGAGCGGCTGCTCCACAAATCACTACTAGAGAAGACAAACGAGCTATTAACGTGCTTAACTAAAATCTCTATATAGTTTAATCGAGTAGGAACCTAGCATTCGTTCGGAAGGAGAGTAACCGTCGGATTTAGATGAAGGAAAAGAGGTTTTAAGTCTTTGCCCTAGTAACCGTTAAGTAAAAGGGAGTTTAAATGAAAGAAGAAGAAGGTAGTTTCATTAGTTCCATTAATACGTCGTTAAACGTGCCGGCTAATAGTATTAAATAAGAGAAGTAATTCATATAGGTCGAACTATAGTTTATAAGTATTTCGGATTTAAAATAGGTGAACACACAAGTATTTGTATAACATGAAGCTTTGAACTCAATCTCAGAACGAACTAGCGATAAAACCTAATAAGCCTATTATTTGTAACTTTGTTTTATATTATATATAGTCTTAGTGTCTATTTTATTAGTTAGATAATAGGACACGAGGAAGATTAAAACGAGAATAGGCGCACCTAGAGTAAGCGTGTCGTTTATTATAAAAATTTAGGAAATGAAAAATATTAATTATCCCCACCTAACCACAGTTTCTGGTGAAGGCATGGCCTCTTCTCTATCTTCGCCTTCTCGCTTAATGCCATCTTGTGATTCCCAAGTTCCCACTCGGTCAAACGATCCACTAGTAGCCACAGAGGCAAAGGTTAAAGCTCTGGTAGGAAGCTCTATCTCCTCCCCATTACTCGACGGGATTAAAAATCTCTTTCCATTGTAAGTGAGATAGGACACTAAAGAAGTAATACGGTAGGCAAGCCATAAAATGCGTTCCTTTCGCTAAGAAGTCATAGATGTACGCTCGTGATACTTTTCTTCTTCATCTATCTTCTTTTTAGTGAAGAAATCGCCTAGGAAATATCCTTCGGCCCATAGAAGTCCACGAACCGCAAAGTCTTCCGGAAATGGGCGTGGGTCGTCTTTTTTAAGTACTAGGAATGCCTCATCTTCGATACGTCCGGGGATTTAGTAAGAGCCTAGAATCGTATTTAGTATAATAGCTAATGACTTCCAAGGAAATTCTGACTCGATCAGAGTCATTGCAGCGGGGTGTCGAGCCATGAATAGTATAAATATCAGTGTTATATGGATAAATGAGAGGACATTAGGGTCCCCCACTCTTTCTAATACAATTTCAGTAGTTGCGTTACTAAGGCGTTGAGCGCTCTTGAAAGTTGCTATAGTTTAGGCTATGGTTTCCGAAGTATTCGTTATTGCGACGTCCTCGTCCTCTGGTGAGATGGCTTTTATTAAGAAATTTTCCTTGGAAGTAAAACCGACCATTACGACGCTGTTGGCCACAGCAATTTAATAGCCCTGCTTCATGAACTTCCTTATAACCCTGCCGATTTGGGTATTAAGCAGTGCTAGGAACTCCTGAACTACGGGGTCGAACTTGTGTAAATCTTTGTTAGTGAAGAGTAACCCGTGAGCCTTGACAAAAGCTGTGTCCAGAGGGGGCAACCGATATTGACCTTGCCCGTTGTCAGAATTAAGGATAGGCTCAAAAAGAGTTAATATTGATTCCCTTACGGATGTGAAAGGTATAGCCACACAAAGCGACTTGCTGTAAAAGAAGAGCTGTTGTAGGGCATTCGGTCGTGCGAGGATAGCGAGATAATGATACAGGCGTCCCGTCGTAGGGGAATTATCAGAGGCGATACTATACTAGTGCCTAGCCACTCTAGTCCAGACTTCCCGATCTCTAATATCGTCATCCTTAATCGCTATACGATATCTGCCTAAATCACTAAGACACTCCACCCAGGTATCTTTAAAAGCCGAGACCGTCTCGTACAGAAGGGCCATCATACTATAGGCGAGATAGATTAATGCGAGCATATGGTCTAACGAGGCAGGAAGACGATGTCTTAATAACTCCAAAAACGAATGAATCCCATGTCTTCACATACGTGCTGGCATAGCGTACTTAGAAGCTAAACGACGAAGTGCTGGGCTGGCGCTGGGATGCTGGGACGCTAAGAAGAAGTCATGATACTCATGTAGTAAGGTTCTATGAAGGGCTATAAGGGCTTGCCACTGCTCGTTATTCAATCTTGGGGGGTTTCCTATATCGGCTTAAGCGAGAGTAGCTTGCTTATTATCGACTTCGATACACTTAGCTTCAACTATGACCAGTCTAGCGTATATCCCCTTAACCTCAGCGACGAGTTGTTCTTAGGAAATAGGCCTCGTCTCAGGCTGTAGTATAATGTTAAAATAATCTTCTTTTAATGACCCCTGTAGCCCCCCTTGAGTTGACCTTCTAAATATTACTTGCGACGGTACATTAAGAGCTACGGTGGACCCTTTTAGGTTTGAGACTTGTTGTGAGGGGAACGATCTTCGAGCTTTATTAGGAAGCGCCTAGGCTCTCGATCGTTGTACTTAAACCGAGGCGATGTTAGAAGGATCAAAGTTTGATCTAGACAGTAGCGTATCTTATGAGGTCTAGAGAGTCTTTTTCTCGACATGAGGTCTTTGCGAATCGAACATAGTTAGTTTCCGCGAGTCTAGCTCTACCCCAGGCGCCGATAAAGGTCGAGCACTCTTTATATCACTGAGTGGCGGCGAAGAGTCACGGAAAGGAGACGCGGATCTAGCGCTAATTCCCTTACCGAAAGTATGTCTCTTCCTACTGGGCTGTTGACTGTTTTCGTCTAAGAAATCTTTCATAGTTACATCATCACTAGCGGCTGGACTCGGTAGGAGTTCTTCTGGCAAGGTCGAGTTACGAGGTTGTAAAGAGGGTTTAGTTTTACTATTCCAGATAATGAATAATCAGCTATACTCCCGAGAAGTGCGTAGCCCAGCTGGTTTCATAGCCCTAAGCGTGTTAGAGGGGAAATGCACCAGGGCTGCCTTTCAGAGTCGATTAAAACGTACCATTTTTCCAAGGAGTCAGCTTTAAATTTGGTCTGGTATTGCCTGAGCTTGGATTCGTCGCTCGGTAGATCTTCTCGATGGTCATGGAGAGCGTGGTGCCATAGCTTTTCGACGATAGTAAAAATACGACGTTCGAGACATAGCGTACACGCCCACGATTTAGTGGATTTCGCGTTTTTTCGTTAGTGCTATTATATGTTCATTACTGATAGAACTAGTCAGTCGTGAATTTTAATCGTAGAATCGCGAAAAGAGGGCCAAAATCGAATCTGGTCTAGGGAGAATACCGGGACAACCGTGTCGCACAAGCGCGAGATGGTTTAGTACTACGTTAGCGTGGAATACGATTTAGAAATTTAGAGGCTTTGTGGTAATTGTCGGGTACTAGATGTTAACGGCGATAAGGCTGGGATTATGGTAATTGGTTGGAGTTGTGGTAGTGTAGAGTAGGTAGTAGTAGAAGTTGTAGAAGCTAAGACTTAAAGTACCGCGAATATATAGAATATACAGCTAACGGGAAATTTCCTTCTTTTAAGGACCTAAATCGTTCGCTATTTTACGAACCAGATGCCTAATAGAAATATAATACAGAATTAGACTAATAGATTTTCTAGTTTACCGACATTAGTAACTCTTATTAGTCGAAGTATATAGTATGCTCTTAGTAGCATACAGTGGATATTATAAGGAAGCTAACATGTCATAGTAGAGAGAAAGACAGGGGAGACTCAGAAATGCACTTTACATAGAAATTAAGGTGACCTAAAGGGGATGTAATACGCTACACACGTTAGAGTCACAAATATTTATACACAATTAATTAGTTAAGGTGTAAACACACTTCTCGTATCCGGATAAGCGAGAGAGCTAGGGGGTTTATGTTACGGAGTTAAAGGAACTAGGGGCCGAGCACGTGTAGTACGTAGTACGTACGTGCTAGCATCTTATATTTAAGCTTCCGTTCCTCTAGAACTCTCTTCTCTCCTCACTTTGTTATTCGCTTAATATAGTAGTTTCCGTTTAACTTCGTATTTATTACAGTAAGTAGTAGTTCACTTCACACGGTTATATTATAACAAAGTTACCTCTTCGCCTAGAAAGGCCTACTATAATATCCTACTTTATTTATTCGTTTATTTTTACCTTTTTTCACGTTATATATTACTAAACGTAGTGTACGTTATATGTCCCTAAATAATAGCCACATAAACCCCCCCCTTAAACGCTCGCGGAAGACGTTATAGAGGTAGAGGTCGAGGTAGAGCCTCCCCTACTCACACGCCTACACAAACTGTTAGAGCCTCAATTACTATCTAGCCGATAGATAATAAATCTCTTCTCGAAGAATAATTCTAGGATAAGTAACGTAGCGAAAGCTCTCTTCTCTCGCTACTACTAATTACTTCTATATAGTACGATTAGATTATAACGAGACTTAACTCCCTTAGCTAGGATAATACTTAATTACGTACAGCTGTCTAGGCATATAACGCTATCCCTACTATTAAGAAAGACAGAGTAATTACTAGACGTACACGTTAGTAGAATACTCTAAGAAGTTCTCCGTATATCTCTATAGGCTAGAACCGTTAATCTAGATCTCTACGACGAGCTAGGGTAAGCTCTC
>MU251988.1:0-14126 GCA_019669835.1 Amylocarpus encephaloides
AGAGTCGTTTACGTAAGTTATAAGTCTCTACTTCTTTAAAGAATAAAGCCTCTACTACTAGCGCTAAGGCTATAGAGTTATAAGTAGAAGAAGTAGAAGAATAAGAAACGAACTTCGATTTAGAAAAAGAGTAACCCCTAGCTAAAGTCGCGCTTAGAGGTTATATAGAGAGTTATATAGAGTATAAAGTCGTTTTAAAAGCTCTATAGATAGCGAGCTATTTATTATATTAGTATTAGTAAATAATATTTTATTTATAAATATACTAATTAATACTAGCTGTCTTTCTTATAGACTATACAACTCCCGCTTCGCCTAGAATAATAACCTAATACGCCTACCTATTACGCTACGAGAGGTTATAGGGTTTAATAGAAAAGTCTCTTCGACCGTAAATAAGGTTATAGTTATTATACTTAACCTAGATAGATATAGAGAGTCTAGGGTTTTCCTATATATCCTACCTATAGAGTACTACGATATAATCCTAGAAATACTATAGATTATAGCTTAAGACGCTAGGATTAATAGACTACGTTTAGAAATAAAAATCGAAATTATAGATACTACTATACGTAGTAAAGAGGCATTTTTTAGGCTATAAGCGAATGTAGTTATATAGGTATTAGCTACGACACTTTATTACTAGTAGAAGAGCTAGTAGAAGCGAAAGAGTATATAAGTGTTTTCGGCTAGTATAGTCGATATTACGAAGACGCTAGCTATAAAGTAGTATACGGATCTAGCGACTAAGCTACTAAGTTACTACTACGAGTTTCTAAGTATCTTCGACTACTAGGTAGTAGAACGACTACTACTACTACGCGAGCTAGGTACTAACTATACTATTAAACTTAAAACTATAAATAGTTAGTAGCCTAAGGTCCTATAGAGACTATTATATAGTATGTCGTAGAACGAGCTCCTAGTACTTTAAAAGACTCTAACGAACCTACTTAATAAAGGGTTTATATACGTTAGTAATTCGCTAGTAGTAGCTCTAGTACTATTTATTAAAAAGGTAGAGGGAGGCTTACGCTTCTATATCGATTACCGCGACTTAAATCGTATTATAAAGAAGGACCGCTACCTCTTACCGCTTATTTATAAGACCCTACGAAATATTAGTAAAGTACGATAGTTTACTAAACTTAATATAATCGCTACTTTTTATAAGATACGAATCGTAGAAGGCGATAAATAAAAGACTACTTTCTAGACGCGCTATAGCTTATATAAATAAATAGTTACTCTATTTAGCTTAGTAAATACACCTAGTACTTTTTAGAAGTATATTAACTAGACTCTACACGACTACCTAGACGAATTCTACTCTACTTATATAGACGACATTTTAATATATTCGTCTAAGAGTAGAAACTAGTACTGTAAGTACGTATATTAAGTACTATAGCGACTCTAGAACGCTAGCTTATAAATTAATATTAATAAATACGAATTTAAAGTATAAGAGACTAAGTACTTAGGGTTTATTATCGAAGCTAGAAAAGGACTTAAAATAAACCTAGAAAAGGTTAAGGCTATTACTAGCTAGGAGGCACCTACTTTAGTTAAAGGCGTACGTAGCTTCCTAGGGTTCGCTAACTTTTATAGGCGCTTTATTAAAGGGTTTTTAGATCTAGTAAGGCCACTTATAGAGCTTACGTATAAAGACCGGAAATTCGTATAGAACGATAGAGTAGACGTAGCCTTTTATAAGCTAAAGGATATATTTACTTCAGCCCCCGCGCTAGCCTAATTTAACTATAACAAGCCTACACGTATTAAAACTAACTCCTCTAGGTGGTGTATAGGGGGTACGCTATAGTAGCTAAGCGATAAAGGCTTATAGGTGCCCTACGCCTTCTTTTTAAAGAAGAATAACCTAGCGGAATGTAACTATGAGATTTACGACAAGGAGATACTAGCTATCGTACGCTACCTAGAAGAATAGGACGCCGAATTACGTAGTATTAAGCGGTTTAACATATATATAGACTATAAGAATCTAAAGTACTTTATGACCGTCCGAAAGCTTACGAAGCGTCAGATACGCTAGTCCTTAATTCTCTCTAGGTATAACTTTTATATTATACACGTCCCTAGTAAGGAAAATGAACGCGCGGACGCCATATTAAGGCGGGACCAGGATATGCCTTAGAACAGGTCTAATAAGCGACTAGCGGACCGTAATATACAGCTACTAAAGCCCGAAATACTAGTAGTAAGCCCTATAGTTCGCGTTTCGCCTATTAGGGCTAGCCCCACTAGCCTACGAGACCATATAATAGGAGAACTACTAGACGAGCTTATAGACTAGGATCAGGCTGTAGTAAACGACCCTGAGTATAACAAGGCCCTAAGCGCTACAAAGGCTAGCGCCAGGAGGTTTCCTACAGATCTTAGCTTAAAAGTGTCTATATCTAAGTACGTAATATTAGAACAAGGTTACCTACTATTCCGGGGACGAAAATAGGTCCCTAATAGCCTTAACCTAAGGGCTCGCCTAATCTAAGCAACCTACGATATAGCGCTCTATAGGCACTTAGGTAGGGAGGTTACATATACACTAGTAGCTCGCTTATTCTTCTAGCTAGGAATAACAACTAATATTCGTACGTTTATATAGAATTACGACAGTTATAGGAGGAATAAGGTATAGAGGTCTCGCTAACAGGGATTCTTAAAGCCACTATCTATACTAGATCGAATATAGTCTGAAATATCTATAGACTTTATTACGGATTTACTAGTCTCTAAAGGCTACCGAAATATAATTATAGTCACGGATCGGTTAAGTAAAGGGGTAATAGTAGATAGTCTAGAAGATATTAAAGCTAAAACAGTAGCTAAATAGTTCCTACGACGATATCTACCCTACTACTTCCTACCTTTAGTAATTGTCTCCGACAGAGGGATATAGTTTACAAGCGCCCTATAGAAGAGGGTATGTGAGCTACTACGAATTAAGCGTAGGTTGTCTACTACCTTCTCGTTAGAGACTAATAGTACTACCGAACAAATAAACAAAGTAGTTAAAACAGTCTTACGCTAGTTTATAGACTAGGCCTAAGAGGACTAGCTTAAATAGTTACCGCTAGCTATATCTAGAATATGTGAACGGGACTTAACATCTATAGGCACAAGTCTATTCTTCCTATCTCACGAATAGTATTAGAGCCTACTTAAAGATATCGAATTATTAGAGGCAGATAATAGAGACTCCCTAATCGCTAAAGCTGACCGAATTGTACGGAAACTAAAAGAGGTAAGAGAGTGGGCGTAAGCGGCAATAATAGTAGCCTAAGAAGCCTAGGAGTAGGCGACTAATCGGAAGCGCGACAAGGCACCTAACTACTAGGTAGGGGATAAGGTATAGCTTAGTCTAGAGAATATTAAAACAGACAGGCCCTATAAGAAGCTAGATACTAGGTATACGAAGTTTATAGTTATAGAGGTCGTTAGATCTTATAGCTACCGCCTAAATATACTACTAGGTATATATAACGTATTTTATACTAGACTCCTACGACCTGTATACGCGACGCCGCTACTAGGACAGGTTATCGAAGAAAGCCAGCCTCCTATAATACTCGTCGATAATATAGAAGAGTACGAGGTGGAGCGTATACTTAAGTAGAAGAAAGCTCCTAGAAGGGGTAATCGACAGAAGTACCTAGTTAAGTAGGTCGGTTATAGACATCTAACTTAGGAGCCAGAATCGGTAATAGAGGGTACTACCGCCCTAGTTAAATGAAAGGAGTATACGGCTAGGTAAAAGCGAAGGGAAGAAGGGGGGTAATATAAGAGTTAGGACCCTAGGGTGTGCTCGGGCTAAAAGCTCTCGCTAAGCACAGACTCTCGCTAAGTACTAGCCACGAGTAGAATTCGATTTAGTTCGACGTTACTCTATCCTATTACTTCTAGAAGGTTCTAGTTACCTCTTCTTATGTACATAAGACCTCGTAGGAGCTACGCTTTTACGAGCTCTCTACGTACTTCTTAATTAAATTTCAGAAACTATTCCTTTTAAGTTATTTAAGGTCTAGCCTCTCACAGTATAATTAGATACATAGCTACTAGGTAGAAGATAAGATATAGCTTAGTCTAGAGAATATTAAAATAGACAGGCCCTATAAGAAGCTAGATACTAGGTATACGAAGTTTATAGTTATAGAGGTTATTAGATCTTATAGCTACTATCTAAATATACTATTAGATATATATAATATATTTTATACTAGACTTTTACGACCTATATATATAATACTACTACTAGAATAGATTATTAAAGAAAGCTAGCCTTTTATAATACTAGTCGATAATATAGAATAGTATAAGATATAGTATATACTTAACTAGAAGAAAGCTTCTAAAAGAGATAATTAATAGAAGTATCTAGATAAATAGGTTAGTTATAGATATTTAACTTAGAATCTAGAATTAGTAATAGAGGGTACTACTACTCTAGTTAAATAGAAGAAGTAGACGAGTAGACGAAAGTAAAGAAAAGAAGAGTAGTAATATAAGAGTTAGAACTCTAGTATATTCTTAGACTAAAAGCTCTCGCTAAGTACTAACTCTTATTAAGTACTAGCTATAAGTAGAATTCGATTTAGTTTAATACTACTCTATTCTATTACTTCTAGAAGGTTCTAGTTATCTCTTCTTATATATATAAGACCTTATAGAAGCTACGCTTTTATAAGCTCTTTATATACTTCTTAATTAAATTTTAGAAACTATTTCTTTTAAGTTATTTAAGGTCTAGTCTCTTATAAGTTCCTACGATAATATCTACTCTACTACTTTCTATCTTTAGTAATTATCTCTAATAGAGATATATAATTTATAAGCGCTCTATAAAAGAGAGTATATAAGCTACTATAAATTAAGTATAGGTTATCTACTATCTTCTTACTAGAGACTAATAGTACTACTAAATAAATAAATAAAGTAGTTAAAATAGTCTTATACTAGTTTATAGACTAGGCCTAATAGAACTAGCTTAAATAGTTACCGCTAGCTATATCTAGAATATATAAATAGAATATAATATCTATAGGTATAAGTATATTCTTTCTATCTTATAGATAGTATTAGAGTCTACTTAAAAATATTAAATTATTAGAGGTAGATAATAGAGACTCTCTAATAGCTAAAGTAGATTAAATTATATAAAAACTAAAAGAGATAAGAGAGTAGACGTAAGTATTAATAGTAGTAGTCTAAGAAGCCTAGAAGTAGATAACTAATTAAAAGCGCGACTAGGTACCTAGCTACTTAGTAGAAGATAAGATATAGCTTAGTCTAGAAAATATTAAAATAGATAGACTCTATAAGAAGCTAGATACTAGGTATATAAAGTTTATTATTATAGAGGTTATTAGATCTTATATCTACTATCTAAATATACTACTAGGTATATATAATATATTTTATACTAGACTTCTACGACCTATATATATAATACTACTACTAGAATAGTTTATCGAAGAAAGCTAGTCTTCTATAATACTAGTTAATAATATAGAAGAGTATAAGATAAAGTATATACTAGACTAGAAAAAAGCTTCTAAAAGAGGTAATCGATAGAAGTACCTAGTTAAGTAGGTTAGTTATAGATATCTAACTTAGAAGCTAGAATTAGTAATAGAGAGTACTACCGCCCTAGTTAAATAGAAGGAGTATATAACTAGACGAAAGCGAAGAAAAGAAGAAGAGTAATATAAGGGTTAGAACCCTAGGGTATACTTAGACTAAAAGCTCTCGCTAAGTATAGACTCTCGCTAAGTACTAGTTACGAGTAGAATTCGATTTAGTTCGACGCTACTCTATTCTATTACTTCTAGAAGGCTCTAGTTATCTCTTCTTATATATATAAGACCTTATAGGAACTACGCTTATATAAGCTCTCTATATACTTCTTAATTAAATTTTAGAAACTATTTCTTTTAAGTTATTTAAGGTCTAGTCTCTTACACCTTCTCTATTTTAGTTATAAGTTAATGTCGTAGACGGTAAGAGTAATAAGAAGGCTCTATTATATTATAAATATCGTTTTTATTATTATAGAAGGTAAGTTACTCTACTTTTTTCTACTAAGAGATCTAAGTTATAATATAAAATCGTATATCTTTTAAAGAAGGCCGTTCTTTAATATTTTTAGGTAAATCGCGCGTTTCTTACTTATAGAGTACTCTACCTTATACCTACGAAGTAGGGTCTATATATACTTTATTAGTATAGAAGATATAATTAAAGAATTTAAAGAGAGAATCGTAGAGGTAGTTGTGACCGTAAGAGACGTAATTCTTACGATTTATAGATAAGATCTCCTTCTCGATAAACGCGTATATATATCTAGCCCCTCCCTTAGTATATTCCTTTAACTTCCTCTGTAATTAACGCGTCTTTATAGGTAATTAGTAGTATTATATCTATGCTTCGAAGGGGTGTTTTCTGACCCGATTTCTCGAAGGTAAAACAAGTATCTTATATATTGATTTAGTAATTCTTAATTTACGTCCGAGTACTTTAGAGGTAGGGCGAGTTCTTCTCTTATTTGTAGGACCTTGCTTCTTCTAATAACGTGCTGTTCCTTCTGAAATGCCATAGTCTCTTACAATAGACCTTAGACTACGTGTACCGCTAGAACGCCCGAATAAATAAAAAAAATCTACATCTCCTTATAGTTATAGCTTGCTTATTAGACAAAAGATCAGGGGATGGTGTGCGATCAGGGTGAGTACGCGTTAGTGGAGCCATAAGAGCTGTTTCAAAAGTTATGAAATAGTAAACGTCGCGATTTTACATTTTTGGTGTTTTTGGCCTGTGCGTAAAGAATTCTAACGACCCTGTTGGAAGCTCGCCATGGCAGTCCTAGATTTAGATGCTGGGAATTTACAAGCTACACGAACTGATTCTAGTATGAATCTTGAGCTGAATGAACTGATCGCCACACACTAAATATTATCGCTATAACGTGGCCCAGAAGTTCCGTCTATATAAAGCAGATTAACAAAGACTGTTATTTAATTAAGTTGTTATAATGTCACTCTATCCCGCCAAGAATGAAATCTCAGAGAAATAGCAGGATTCGAATAGTATTTTGAGCCGCGCACGTTTAGTTCGTTTCAAGAACGGACCTATAGAGACTGTGCACTGGTTCACTTATCCCGGATAAGGCACAACAGAGCAATGGTAAGTTATCAAGCGTGCTTCGATTACGTTACCTCGATGAATTTTGTTTTAAGACGACAAGCATATCTCAACGTAGTTGACTTTTCGAAGGATAAAAACAAGTACGAGGCAGTCCGGGGTTATATCTTTCTCTTGAGTATCCTCTTGTTAAGCGATATATATCACTTTAGGGGAAGAGAATCTTTTATATATTTCGATTATTCTATGAATTCTCTTGTGATAAAATAGGGGTCTAGAAGAGAGGAAGCGCAACATGAGACGACTTGGTTACACGCTTGGTCGTCAGCCTTAAGAAGGGCTAGAGGAGTTATATCTACGAAAGGAAAGTTGCGCGAGGCTAAGTTCTGCTACTAAAACTGGTCCAAGAGCCTTGTCATCGCAAGTCGCGTTGCTCAACGCAACATCAGCTCCAATCACAACATGGAGTGCACAACATAAACAAGCTACATTCCCGTCTCGGCTACTGACTATGATTAACCATCCATTTGCAATTTCTCATTCTGGTAATTAGGTTACACGCATGCTCTGAGGCAAATTAACACCGCAAGACTCCAATTTCATTCCTAACGTCATCCACAAACCAAATCCCCCGTGGAGGGACAAAAACACCATCGCATCCTTGCGCCATAATTAGGAAATGGGAGTCATCCCGGGGTATTTGTGTTGAGACCGTGATATTAGGGCAAGAATCCCAAGTAAATTAGAACGCATAGAGAGGAAAGGACAAATTCATATTGCGTTCAAGGTCGTGCTTAGACTGTTTGATGTGGGTGGACCTCCATGTTAGGATCGTGCGTCGTGGTATGCTTTCCCCTCGCCGAGAAGTAATACAACATCGAAAGCACAGTCGAGAACATGAACAATAACCTACACAAGATCAACAACCACAATCATTTCACGCATGCAGGAGTTTCATACCATTCAAAAGCACCAAATACAGCCGCAGCCTGATTGACCCTACACCCCCACCAACCACTCCCACATCCAATATCACTCAACAATACCGCAAACGCGATGAAGCCCGCGAACCAGAAGATCATGGTGACGGCCTCGATGCCTAGGATTGCAGATTTGTGGGCGAAGCGGGGGAATTTGAGGGGTGCGAGAATGAGGTAGATGAGGACCAGGAGAGTCCAGATGCTGCAGAAGAGGAGGAAGTTTGCTTGGGAGGGCGACCACCAGCCATGGGCCCAGCGGTTGACAACTGTGTGGCATTAGTAATATGCTTGGTTACTGTTTGGTAAAGAAAATGAAGATCTTGAGCGTCGGTCTAGGTGAGGTTTGTAAGGAGAGTGCTGATGTCGTGTGAATCAGTGGTTTAAATAAACCACCCAACACAAGAGCGAATCAACTTGATCAACCAGCACGATAATTTCTAGATATAAAGAATGAGGACACGAGATAGTGGCAAGGACTTACCATAAGCCGTTAGTCCAAGTTCTATGATGGCGAAGATGGACTGCGCAATACGTAGGGGAATGGTGAAGACTTGAGTGTTGACCATTTGGAGGGATTTGTCCAATAGCAATTCGCTCTCGAGTTTGCGATCAGGTAAAGGCTATAGGAGCCCCGCAGGGAAACTGCGTTTCGAGGCTTTATATTGTAGGTGTGAGTGAGTGAGCGAGTGCTGGATGATGGAAACTATTGATACAAATGGACTATTGTGATTCGGACCACTCTTAAGAACAAAGCAAAACTACTGTAGACACAACAAAGAAATGCGTGCAACTGAATGGGGAGTATATATAGCCCATGGAGTATTCACCCCACCTCAAAGACTTATGACGCGGACTTAGCCGTTTTACTGTGGAAGCAAGGATCAACTTTTACCGCTGGGTAGTTAGGGCTGGGGTTGGCGTGACAAGGAATCGTATGTTCTCAGCTCGTTCCTCCGCATGTTTCACCTGGAATTATTGGTTATGACTACGTATATCAAGGCCAGTCTTTAGCCAGTTGAAGATCTGGAATTTGACGAGTTGTCGGCTGACGCGTGCCACGTATTGTAGAGACCCACGAATGGCTGATCAGCCAGGAAAACTGCTATGCTACACAGACCAAGGATGCCATTATTCGTGTTCCTCAACCGCGAATACTTGGAATATCTTGGATGATGCCTCAGAGCCTTTTGCACCGTCAGAGAGAGACCAAAGAGAAAAAAATGCGTGACGTCACCTAGCTTTTTCACAACCACATATTCCCAGCTTGAAGCAGAATGTGGAGAGTGTTTCCCTTCGTGGACTGCAGCCTTCCTATCATTGTCCTCTACTTGATGGCCCCAAGCTTTCCTACTCGAGCGATTATGCGGGCCATTGCCCTGTCTTCCATGGTGGCATTCGCTATAAAAACCCTCGATGCTCCCCGCTGCGTTCCCTAGTCGACTAGAAAGTGCTCGATCGATGGATATATGTATGCCAACGGATCCTTTAGGTTCTGCTTCACTGACTTAGGGCTCGCCCTAGACACTGAGACAATTAGCTTCAAGAATGGTCCAAAAAAGGCAAGCCGGGACGAGCGAAGGAGGCCAGATACTCGTACCCATCGTGGGTTGTGTATATAGGTGTGTGTCGATGCCAATCATGTTCAATGGTGCATGTCTTTGAATGGTCCAGACTCATGTGTTTAGGTCGAGTATCGTCGCCATGTCGTTCCATGCCTCCAGCCTCTTCCTCTCGAGTACCTCGTGTTGAACCTCGAGAACTCCAACCTCCCGATCAACCTGCCGTTGCCCAACGTTCTTCAGAAACACCGCAACGTATATTTCCTTCCTCTCCGAACCTGACGCGAGAAAAAGGATCCCTTGCTCGTATCTCTCTATGCGGTTTTCTTGGTGCGTGATCCAGTCGGCATAATTCGTACTTGGTTCTCGTTGCCGCCGGATCATTCGCTGTTTATATCGCTGAAGGGTCTCTTCAACAACATCGATGGCTGTATATCTGAGCAAGATCTCTCCTCGAATTCGCCGTTCGTCCTTCAATATAACCCCGCGACAAGTCCGGCAGTTTCCATCTCTGTGCACTATGTTGGTTACACCCATCCATTCACAAGCTGAAGATGCGATGGGGCAGCTGTCTGTCAGATCGTCTGTGCCTAGGCAGGGAGCTCCATTGCCGCAGTCGAATGCAGCGCAGTGCTGAACGAAGGGACCTATCTGGAAGTCGTCGCAGTCGAACTGGTATTGGGTGTAGAAGCACATTATTAGGGAGGCGGAGATAAAGATCTGCCAGTGGAGGTCGTAGGTCTTCGAAGATGGGTCGTGAGCATCTGCGGATGATAGATTGGCTCGTCCTAGGATCAAATAGCGAGGATTTAAATATCTTAAAGCTGGTTCTCACTATCCTCCCGCAAAGAGTCTGTGCACCTCCCCCGAGCCGGGGTTGGCGAAAGCGAAATTGCCTTCATAGCGAACATGGCTTGTTTCGGCCAAACCTCGGGATATATGAATCAAATGCCTTTTTAATTATTTTTAAATCTAACACCATTTTAAGAGACATATAAAGTCTCCGATGTACTATAATCCTAAGTTATTATTAGAATCTATGTCTGAGAATATGAGGGGGGGGACAGGAAGGGGACGCGGTTTCTTAGTTGTTTTCCTTTGTCTACCTAGGGATCGACCCCTACTAAAATACTATAACACACACCGAAGATTGATGGATAATGGCTTGAAATAAGCTACTAGCCTATTAATATTGGCTAGTAAAGTCGTTAATAGGGGACTTGTCACCCAGCTAGGAAAATCTTTCTGAAGTACTAAAAAAACATCTTAACCTGAAGCTAGTCTACTATTCAGCTTCTAGACCTGAGGCTCTGACGTCCTACTATAGTCTTTGACTTACACAGGACGTTAAAAGAATAAAACAAACAAATAATATGTCTGACAATATATTAAAATTCTTAGATATTTTACTAATATTATCTTCTAGTCTTATTAGTTAAATAATAACTAACTCTCTATTTATAATAGCCCTAGTTCTAACTACTATTATATAATATATTAGAAGGATTATATATTAACTTAGTTATAGTTATAATATATACTAAGTATTATAATTATAAGATAATTATATTTCTTTATCTAGTTAAAGACCTAGTTTATCTTAAACTTTAGAAGGTTATATATATATAAGAAGAACTAATATTTAAAGTCTAGTACTCTTCTAGAATTTTATTATTATATATATTATATAATAGACCTAGGGACCTTTAAGGTCTATATATAATAGACCTATAGATATAGAAGGTCTACTAGACTCTAAGTGTAAGAGGCTAGACCTTAAATAACTTAAAAGAAATAGTTTCTAAAATTTAATTAAGAAGTACGTAGAGAGCTTATATAAGCGTAGCTCCTATAGAGTCTTATATATATAAGAAGAGGTAACTAGAACCTTCTAGAAGTAATAGAATAGAGTAGCGTCGAACTAAATCGAATTCTACTTATAACTAGTACTTAGCGAGAGTCTATACTTAGCGAGAGTTTTTAGTCTAAGTATACTCTAGGGTTCTAACCCTTATATTACCCTTCTTCTTTCCTTCGCTTTCACCTAGTTATATACTCCTTCTATTTAACTAGGGCGGTAGTACTCTCTATTACTAATTCTAGCTCCTAAGTTAGATATCTATAACTAATCTACTTAACTAGGTACTTCTATCGATTCCCTCTTCTAGAAGCTTTCTTCTACTTAAGTATACGCTTTATCTTATACTCTTTTATATTATCGACTAGTATTATAAGAGACTAGCTTTCTTCGATAACCTATCCTAGTAGTAGTATCGTATATATAGGTTATAGAAGTCTAGTATAAAATATATTATATATACTTAATAGTATATTTAGGTAGTAGCTATAAGATCTAACGACCTCTATAACTATAAACTTTGTATACCTAGTATTTAGCTTCTTATAGAGCCTGTCTATTTTAATATTTTCTAGACTAAGTTATATCTTATCCTCTACCTAGTAGTTAGGTACCTAGTCGCGCTTCTAATTAGTCGCCTACTTCTAGGCTTCTTAGGCCGCCGCTATTACTACTTACGCCTACTCTCTTACCTCTTTTAGTTTTCGTATAATTTAGTTAGCTTTAGCGAATCGAGAGTCTCTATTATTTACCTCTAATAATTTAATATCTATCTATAATTATTAAATAAATCTTATATAAGATTTATTTAATTTTCTATATAACTCGTTAGTATAAATTTACTAAGGCGATAAGATTTATTTAGTTAGATTTATTTATTAGAGTTAAGGTAAGGAGAGGGTTTTATTTACTATAAATCGTATATATATTATTTTATATATATACGATACGTATACTATAACGCGCTTTCTAATAAACTTATTATTTAATATAGTTACTAGGTATAGAAGTTTCGTAGTTAAGTTTTAATAGGGGAGAGTATGTGTATAGACTAGGTAAGTAGCTACCGTGCTCGCCTTAACTTTCTTACCCTCTAATTAGTCCCCTAAACCTCCTCCTCTAAGAAATACTAAAAACTTCGTCTACTACTATAAAATTTAAAATCTAACCTTCTAACTAGACTCCTTAACCTAGGTGAGAATACTATACCTTAGTATACTTCTTCTAATCTAGCTCTTCTAAAAATGAATTTTTATAATTATCTTACGTTAAAGGCTAGTAGACGCGCTACCGCGAGCCTTATAAAACTCTACTCTAATACTTAGTAGAAGTAGGTTATATAGAATAGATTAAATTATAAGAGAAGCTATTATATAGAGTATATATCTTATAAAAGAGAAAGAGAAAAGAGAGTAGAGTAGTATAATAGTAGAGAAGTAGTATAAATAAGAAAATAAGTAGATTTATAGTTTAATAGCTAGGGAGTAGAAGGGGCAGGAGGCTCTTTAAAACAGCCGGGGCATACCTACTAGCCGAGCGCTAGCTAGGGGCTAGTCGAAAGTATTAGTCGAAAGGACTACTATAATTACATCTAATATAGTAGAGGGATATCGACTAATTTACATAGAGTCTCTTCGAGACTAAACTCTCTCTTACTAATAGTACTACGGGCTATTATTCTATTTATAATTATTAAATAAATCTTATATAAGATTTATTTAATTTTCTATATAACCTATTAGTATAAATTTACTAAGGCGATAAGATTTATTTAGTTAGATTTATTTATTAGGGTTAAGGTAAGAAGAGGGTTTTAGACGCTATAAATCGTATATATATTATTTTATATATATACGATATATATACTATAATATACTTTCTAATAAACCTATTATTTAATATAGTTACTAGGTATAGAAGTTTTATAGTTAAGTTTTAATAGGAGAGAGTATGTATATAGACTAGGTAAGTAGCTATCGTACTCGCCTTAACTTTCTTACCCTCTAATTAGTCCCCTAAACCTCCTTCTCTAAGGAACACTAAAAACTCCGTCTACTACTATAAAATTTAAAATCTAACCTTTTAACTAGACTCCTTAACCTAGGTGAGAATACTATACCTTCGTATACTTCTTCTAATCTAGCTCCTCTAAAAAATAGATTTTTATAATTATCTTACGTTAAAGGCTAGTAGACGCGCTACTGCGAGCCTTATAAAACTCTACTCTAACGCTTAGTAGAAGTAGGTTATATAGAATAGATTAAATTGTAAGAGACGCTATTATATAGAGTATATATGTTATAAAAGAGGAAGAGGAAAGAGAGTAGAGTAGTATACTAGTAGAGAAGTAGTATAGATAAGGAAATAAGTAGATCTACGGTTTAATAGCTAGGGAGTAGAAGGGGTAGGTGTGAGAGGCTAGACCTTAAATAACTTAAAAGGAATAGTTTCTAAAATTTAATTAAGAAGTATATAGAGAGCTCGTAAAAGCGTAGCTTCTACGAGGTCTTATATATATAAGAAGAGGTAACTAGAACCTTCTAGAAGTAATAGAATAGAGTAGCGTTA
>MU251989.1:0-14111 GCA_019669835.1 Amylocarpus encephaloides
CTTACTAAGCCTCTATAGGACGAAATACGTATCGAGGTCTAAAAGATAAGAGACTTTAATAACTTCGCCGACCTTACTTCTAGAACTAACGTAAGACTTAAGCGAGACAGAGCGAGAGCCTAGACTATAATCGAAACTAAGAGTCGTACTAAGCTTAGACGTTCTATTACTTCTCTCTTACTTCCGACTACGCTATAAGCTAAGACTAGTACTACACCCCTCTTATCTTATTACTTAACTCCTACAAAGTAAATTATTAAAAGACGTGAGACTACGGTCTCTTCGTCTAATATCACTTACTATAATTATAGAAAATCAGGTCATATACGCCCTAAATGCCCTCACCCTAAGCGAGATGTAGATCTTAATAAGATTATAAAACAGAAGGAAGAAAGCGAGTTAGAAGAAGACGACGAGCTGTCGAGAAATGAAAGCGCCTAAGAGAAGACTCCTTTTTAGACGAGTTAGTTAATTTAGCTAAGCTAGATCTATAGTAGTTAATAGGTGGAAAGTATATAACTGTTTTATGTAACTTATCTATAAATAGATACGTACTTTCTTTATAAGTACTTATTAACTCTAGAGTAAATAGATTCGTATTTATTAACTAAACTATAGTAGTTAACTAGGCTAAATTCCTAGGAATTAAAGCTTAACGACTACTACGCCCTATCTCTGTCTTAGGATATAATAGACAAAGCGGAGTAAGTATCTCTTACGTTCTTCGCCTACATCTTATAATTAATAAACGACGACAATTAAACCTACTATTTATAATTACCCCCTTAGGCTCTCACTAAGTAATCCTAGGACGAAAATAGCTTAAGTACTTTAGGATTGTACTTAATTATTAAGCTAGACGCTTAACTTAGCCCCTAGAGTACTACGCGACAACTCTCTAGCTATAGAACGAGACAATCATCCCGTAAGTAGTAATTGTACCGAAACGACTAGTACCTTCCTACTAAGCCGATATAGTTAGGAGAGATAAAGTAATATTAAAAGAAGAGAAGCGACGATAAGATAGACGAGTTACAAGTACTATAATTAGTCGATTACCTTCGCCTACTTCGTCTACTTCGCCTACTTCGCCTTCGCCTCCGCCGCTAAATAAACAGTCAGAAGTTATTATAGGAGAGGTAATACCTCTAATAAAGTAACTCCGCCAGTTTAAGCTACAGCTTTAAAGACGTATAACTTATAAGTTAGAGCTCTAGAAATCTCTATACTAGATGAACGATAGGCTCTAAGATAAGTAACGAGCTTAGGATCTAGCTCTCTCGCGCTCGCCTAAGCCGCTATAGAAGCCCTAACTACATTTAGCTACTACTCTAGACATTTCTCTAATTTCTAGTCACGCTATACACCTAAATAGTTAATAGACCGACAACGAGCTCTTCTCTACAAGCCTATACGAGATAGATAGTATTCTTAACTAAAACTCGGCCTCTCTAGGAATAGTAGGCCGGGAAGACCTATACTAGCTACTAAAGACCTATTTATAGTTTATAGACGTGTTTTCTAAGTTAGCCTTAGACCAGCTTCCGTCACATCGCTCGTACGACCACAAAATCGCTCTAGAAGCCGACGAAAAGCAGCTTTTATATAGTCTACTATATAAAATGAGCGTACGAGAGCTCGAAGCGATAAAATAGTACCTACTTAAAAACCTAGATAAGGGATTTATTAAGGTAAGCTAGGCACCCTTCGCTACTCCTATACTCTTTATTAAGAAACCGAATAGTAGCTTACGATTCTATATTAACTACCGTAAGCTTAACGCTTTAAGCCGTAAGGACCGATACCCTCTACTCTTAATAGATGAGACTCTAGCGCGAATTTCTAGGGCTAAGATCTTTATAAAACTCAACATTCGCTAGGTATTCTACTAGATACGAATAGACCTTAACTCGAAGGAGTTAACGACCTTCTATATAAGATATAACGCCTATAAATGTAAGGTTCTTCTATTTAGACTTATAAATAGGCCTACTACGTACTAGAGGTATATAAATAACGTTCTATTCGACTATCTAGACGACTTCTATACTACCTACCTTAATAATATCCTTATCTATTTAGACGATCCTCTAGAACACGAAATACACGTTAAGCTAGTACTATAAAGACTACGTGACGCGGGTTTATAGGCCGATATTAAGAAGTACGAATTTAGTATTATATAGATAAAATACCTTAGCTTTATTATCTTAACTGACGGCATTTCTATAAACCCGGAAAAGGTTACTATTATATAAAACTAGTAAGTACCTTCTATAGTAAAGGGCATACAATCGTTCCTAGGCTTCTATAACTTCTATAGACGATTTATTAGGAATTATAGAGTGATCGTAAAGCCTCTAACGGCTCTTACTTATAATAGCGTACTATTTAATTTTAATAACTACTATTATCACGTATTTTAGACTCTAAAAGATGCCCTCACTTCCGCGCTCTTACTCTAGTACTATAACTTAGAGCTAGAAAGTATACTAGAGACCGACGCTTTGAACGAGATAATTATAGGAATTTTCTTATAGAAGTATAGCGAGCACTAGTTGTCTATAGCCTACTTTTCGAAGACTATAGCCCTAGCTAAGTGTAATTACGAAATCCACGACAAGGAAATACTAGCTATTATTAAATCCTTAAAGGAATAAAGGCTAGAGCTCGAGCGTATAGTCTAGCGTATCTAGATTTACATAGACTATAAGGCTCTTAAGTACTTTATGACCTCGAAGAACCTAAACGCGCGCTAAGCTCGCTAGGTAGAAGCTTTAGCGGAATACTACTTTATTATTAAATATCGCCCTACTAAAGAGAACACACGTGTGAATGCTCTAACGAGACAAATAGAGGAAACAGAGGCCTAGGATTTAGTAAAGAAGGCTGACCGGCTACGTTAACTACTTCGAAATAACTAGATTAATCCTCTGATTTTACGCCCCGACTCTACTTCTACTAGCTAGGCTCTAATTAACTCCTTAGACATAACCTCTCTTTCCCCTAGAACGTCGATAATTAACCGAATCCTAACTACTAACCGTACCTCTAAGTTACTTACAGCTATTCGCTAACAAGTAGAAGCTAACGTAGAGAGTCTCTTTACCCTAGAAAATAGACTATTACTATACTACGACCGTCTTATAGTTTCTAACTTCTAGAACTTACGTACGTACTTAATCTGTGAGGCTTATAACTAAGTGTCTACCGCTCACCTAGGACGTTAGAAAACTCATAAAATACTAGTCGTACGCTACTACTAGAAAGGTATATAGAAGGACATTTAATAGTATTATTAGAACTATTATAACTACCGCCGCTTAAGTAGCCCACGGGATAAGACGCCTAGACTACTTTAACCACTCCCTGTTCTAGACCGCCCCTAGTAGCATATTATAATAGACTTTTACAGCTTTCTAAAGGATAAGTTAGAGTACAATAACGTGTTTATAGTAGTCGACCGACTCTTAAAACAGGCTATATCTGTCCCTTATTATAAGACAGTTATAGTAGAGGATATAGTAAGGCTCTACATTTATTACGTGTATCGCTACTATAGTACTACCGAGTTAATTGTTTTAGACCGTGGACCTTAGTTTATCTTAGCCTTCTAGAAAGAGTTTAACCGTGTACTTAGAACTTAGCTAAGGCTTTCTACTACCCACCACTCATAGATAGACGGATAGACCGAAATAATAAACTAGTACCTAGAACAAAGGCTACGCCTATTTATTAGCTACTACTAAGACAATTAGGTAGAGCTACTACTTATGATAGACTATACCTAGCTTACGCTACCACATAACTCGCTTAGTTAAATAAGCTCATTCGAAGTACTATACGAATACCCGGCTCGTACTTCTTTTAACTAGGATACACCTATTATAGCCCTGTCCGACCGAATAAGCGTAGAGAAGGTAAGAGCGCTCACTAATCGTATGAAGGATATATAGGAGGCTACGAAACAAGGGCTCTCTTTAACTCACGAGTGTATGAAAGCCTCCGCTAATAAGTACTGTCGCCTAGTAGATTTTAGAGTAGGAGACTTTGTCTAGCTTACTAAGAAACACTTACGTATAGAGAGGCCTAGCCGTAAGCTCGACTTTTTAGAGGCTAGCCTATATAAGATTATCTAGTAAGTAGGTAACGCTTTCAAGCTCTAACTACCTGATTTAATAAAAATCCATCTAGTCTTCTCCTCTAATAGATTACGTAAGGCTTCTTAGAATCCTTTACTAGACTAAAGTAATCTAGAGCTACCGTCTATTAATATTATAGGCGACGATAAGTAGGAAATTTAAGAAATCCTTATAAGTAAAGGACGATAACACCTCTACTACTGTGTTAAATAACTAAACCGAGACGAAGACCTATAGTAGTATCCTACGTCTAACTATAAATACGCCTCTCACAAAGTGAGAGACTTCTACCTAGCTAACCTAACTCGACCTAGCCCGCTAGCTCGCTTATACGACTAGTTAAATGCTTAGGAAGGTAGAAGAGACGATTATAATAATTTAGATAGTAACCTAATTATAGATACTCGGTCGAGGACGACCTTCTTTAAAAGAGGGGGTACTATTACGGAGTTAAAGGAACTAGAGGCCGAGCACGTGTAGTACGTAGTACGTACGTACTAGCATCTTATATTTAAGCTTCCGTTCCTCTGGAACTCTCTTCTCTCCTCACTTTGTTATTCGCTTAATATAGTAGTTTCTGTTTAACTTCGTATTTATCACAGTAAGTAGTAGTTTACTTCACACGGTTATAGTAATAATTCTCTAGAGGCTCTAGCGTATAAAATAGGTCTCTATATCGTAAAGCTATTTAATTAGAGTTAAGAGAAGAGAAGGAGAAGAAAGCTTCTTATAGTAGTGTGATATTTACCTTAATTAAAGGCTTTTTAGAAGGAGCACCTGTTCTATGCGTCGCCTGATTAGCTAGAAGCTATGCTCTGATTAGCTAGAAAATTAGGTCTAACCTCCGGTAGGAATTAAAACGCCCTGTACTTCGTACGCCCTATACTTCGTATTCATGAAAAAAAGAAAAAAAAAAGAAGAAAAAAAAGGGTTATGTAATGTAATAGTAACTATTACTAAATAATTGTTAAATTGTGGGTCCTTAGTTAATACGGGGATTTAGTAACCTGTTTTTTCCGTCGGCACGCCAATTACGGAGTATTCTGTTGCCCTAAAATGCTGAGGCTCAAATTATGTGGATCAGCCTTTAACTGTCAGGACTCAGATTTGTAAGGCCTTAGTCATACGGCTGAAGGCTCATACAATCAACAGTGGTTGACATGATTATTTACGCACGGGCCAAAAATACCAGAATATCAACCACACTACTATATTACTTATTCTCAAGTCTGAAATCCTATGCCTAATCCCTTCTATAGTGATTTTCGCCCATTCCTCTTGCAAAGCAGCTTTTATATCTTCCTCAGAATCAAAGATTCTACGTCCAATTCTCTGCTTTAGAATGCTTCAAATGCCCTCAATAGGGTTCAAATCAGGGCTATGAGCAGGGTGTATAAGGTTGTAAATTTCTCCTGCATCCTTATACTACTTTACAAGACCTGCTTTACGTATCCCATAAGAAGGGTCCCCATCCTCCTATAAAAGCCATGGTTTGTCGTCAATCAAGCGCATAGACTCAATAGCACTACAATAAACAGGCAGCAGCTTGTCTACATATTACTTTTGAGTCATTCCATTGCCTTAAACCTTCTTCTTAACCTTGTGTGGTTTTCTAGCTTCCCAAACCTTAACTCGCTCTTAAAACTCTTCTTCTGTTTCTGTTATTGGACGACGACGGGGACGTGAAGGGTAAGGAGGAGCTTCTACTACATCTTAAGCATCTTCTTCATCGTTGTAAAAGATCAAAAAGGGTGCTTTACCGTACTAAGAGATCTAAGTAGTAATATGGAATCGTACGCCTTTCAAAGGAGGCCGTTCTTCGATATTCTTAGGCTTATCTCGTGTTCCTTACTCTCGTAGAACTCTTCCTTAGGTTTGAGAAGTAGGATCTATGTGCGCTTCGTCTATATATATAATATGATCGACAAAACCGAAGAGTGCGTTATAGATATACCGTTCTCTAAAGTCTGTTCTTACATCCCTATTCTTCGTCGAAATAACCTTCCGGATAAAGGCACACAAGTACCGTCCACCCTTCTTCATATACTCTTTTATCTTCCGTTAAAGTTGGCGCTTTCCAACAGGTATTTTATAGTATTCTATCTGTGCTTCGTAAGAGTGTTTTCGTACTAGATTCGAAGGCGACACTAAAGTCTTACACATCTGCTTCGTGACTTTAGAACTCCCCCTAAGTATATTAGACCTTTTCCTAGTCTTCCTTTTTGCTTTAGAACCAATTTCTATAAGTTGTTTCTGCTAATATCGACCTGTTCCTTCTGTAATTCCACAAGACTCTGAAATCGAACGTATCGAGTGCGTTGCTCCACTACGGCGTAGCGCGTCATAGAATTTACACCGTCGAGTAGTTGTAGCTTCTTTACCAGCTAGAGGTTCAGGAGAAGGAGTCCGAAAGGGGTTGAAAGGCGTTAGTAGTGCCATAATTAAGTTGTTTTTGGTTTATTTACTTTTTGAAATGTTACGATTTTTGGTTTTTGGTGTTTTTGGCCCGTGCGTAAATAATCATGTCAACCACTGTTGCAATCAGAATATAATCAACCACTACATTTGACCTCCTTATTCGAGTAATCCTATCCTTAACCCACCAAATCGTTATGCACGTGACCGCTCAACCATAACTCCCGCCAACACTCGATATTGTCTTGACAAAGTGCATGAAAGCATGATACAAGCAGCAATCGTTCGTTTCCCAGAAAGATCAAGCGTAGATTCCTACGGATGTTTAGACAACCACACTTATCACGTTTACCAATGATGAACGGTGAAGCCGCACACAGTCCTGAAGCTATACAGATGTACGGCGGTGGAGTTACCATCCTCTAGCTCTGTGGCACGGCTTGTTCGGAATCTAGATTGAGACATCAGGAATCGGCTTGTCGACTGGGGCCGCATATCCCATGGAGATGTATGGAGAGGACAGCCTCGGAAGACATTCACCTCCGAGTGGAGTTTCTGAACTTAAGAGTTGGGAAATATCAAATACTTCGAATCTCTGGATGCTCAAGCATTGTCGACCAACTCGTCTTCCAATCCCAGTTGCACACTCAGATCAAAGATCATATTCGACATCCTCGTCGGCCCATGGTTCCCCGGCCCTTCATGAATCAGAATTCCCTCTTCGGAGCGATACGTCCACTTCAACGCCTCCCATTTCTTTCCAGCTTTCTGGTATAGAAGGGCAACCCACATCCACGCATCGGCAACATGCGAGTACAGTCTCTCCTGCTCATATAAGTCGACGAGCAATTCTGCCATCTTTGGTTTTTCTTCATCCGTCGTTACTCGATTGTCAGTTCTATTCTTGGTACCAGCCAGCACCTCCACGAGTTGGTTGATCGCCTCGATTCGGCCGTCTGATGCTTCTGTATAAACAAGGGGCTGGGTGCATAGAGCACAAGCACAATCGAACCCCCATGATCGTTGAATGGCCTCCAGTCGTTTCTCCCGTGTTTGCAGCGGATCAATATCTGAATCGAGATCATGTCAGCATGATAACCGATTTCTACATCCGAAGACGTATATACATGTAATTGTTATCTCCTCCCCAGCATAGATTGTCCGCGCCGCATGTGTGTAATGCACCAACGTCCTTGGATCGAAATAGTACATGGCACTGCCTCAAAGTTAGTTTCTCTTTTATCATGCCGAGGCGCAAGCTTGAACAATGATCTACTTTGGTCTGCAGTCATGATTCATCCGCTACTTAATGTTAGCTTTTTTACAAGATCTCCCTCACAGGGTATACTTACTGCAGGCTCTGGTATCATGATACTATGCTCCTCCCCACCGAAGTCCTCACTAAACGTATTCACGTTCAATTTCCCTACGACCTCGCTATGTCCTCCAGGTTGCCCAATCATTGCATGAAACTTCTTTCGAGAATCGCCCGGTAACTGATGTACGGCTTTCTCTATCAAATCAGTCCTCAGCCTATACTCCCTGGCACTTCGAGCCAGGAAAGCTTCGTTGTGGAAGATGCCAGTGACGGCATTGGCGAAGAGACGCTCCCCACGAAAAATAGTTCGATTGGCGATCATTCCCATCCCCTTCCCGACCACATGCTTGATCTCGTACGGTGGCGGTCGATCGTCCCGCAAGACCGGTCTCTCTTTCAACCCAAAGGCTGGCAGACTTGCAATCTTTTCCGCAATCTCAGGTTTCGTCACAACTGAGATTCCTCGCCCACCAAGAAACGTATTTGATGTAAGCGTGCAGAATGGATCTGTTTCCGAAGGATCTTCCTCCCGGGAGAACTTACTCGAGTCTGGGTCCTTGCTACACAATGGTGTATGCGTCCAGAATTTCGAGCGTCCTATTGGCCATTCTAGAAGATCAAATCGTTCTTTCGGAAATTCGTGTTGAGGGATCTCAGGCTGATCGAGATGCCGACTTTCTCCCGAGACGAGTTACTGGATCGTGTGTTCCATGTAGTTGACAGCTATGGTTTGCTTGAACCCATTGATTATGTTGTTTTGCTATATCGGCATGGAGATGACTCTGTAGCTTCTCCGCGTAGTGAAAGTCTAGCTTAGTTGCCCGCGAGAGAACAGCATTCACAAGAATCTGAAGGACAACAGTGTGATAGGACATCATTGTAAACTTTCCACTGGGTCTAGATCTCGCCTACACGCCGTTGAATGCAGTGTTCGATTTCTGAAATTGAAATCTTGGTTCGGCCTTAGTTCTTGCTATCAAGTTTGCCCAAAGATTCCAAAGTTCATAAATTATTAAAAGGGGCCATTCGGGAAAACAATCTGAGAGCCTTATGCAGGAGTCAGAATTTGGTTTTTGGGGTAGGGTAAAGAGAGTATTTCTCAGGAAACATTTAAAAGGGACTGCCCTCTATAATACAGGAACAAGCGAGTCTTTATATAAAGAGTGACTGCCTGACTAATCAGGTTTTAATATCCTCCAGAATCTTCTTTGCCACCCTACCGATAATTTGTAATAATTACTAAGGAAATAAGTGACTCATATAACCACTATTACGTTATAGTGGCTAACACAATCATTTCAAATGTGTTTTCTACATTGCGTCGAAAACAGAAAAAATCAGGGGGATAGAGAAGCCTAAAACACAGACACACCTCCCTACTGCACGCCAAAATTGGAATGGTGTTTCATGAAATATCCAGCCAATGCTCTTGGGCGTTGTAGTAGACATGCTAGTGCTGGACTCGAGCGTCCGCTCTACTATCGAGAGGGTTTGGGGAATATTCGCGCAGGGCGAAAGTCTTGCCCTGGGGCTGCTGAGGAAGCCATGACAGTGGAAATGAGGGAGGGTGAAATCTCATTATCCCAAAAGAGGATGAGAAACATCACCCTGCATGACAATTGTCGTAGCAAGCTCTAATTTGCTCTTAGTATAAGCGAATTTGAAATTGATCGTGAAATATACCCTCTAGTCTTGTCGATACGATAGTTTCTACACTTCCTATTAGTCGGCGTTTCCGCCTTCATAGGCATAGATTACTTACCAAGGCCCCAATTTGGTACAAACACCTATGACATAGGTCTACGGACCTAGAAGGGACCAAACTGCTAGTTTGCTATCGATCGCCTATAGGAGTTTTCTGGACCCTAAATTTGTTCTTGTGCTTCTCTCACGAACTAATGTATACACACATTCAGACGTCAAGTGGTGGACGGGCTGTGTCGAAGGAGTACCGACTATGTGCATGCAAACTGGCAAGGTAAGAAAAGCACTTGCGAATGACAAATTGTTGCGGAACCTTTGGTAAATTTCAACCCCGTTCGGAGTTAGGTGCTTGTACTAATATTGCTTCTAGGCTTAAAGCAATCATGAAACTAGGAGGTGTGAATCATTCATTAGAAGGTATGATCGAAGAATGGTCGGTAGCATACTTTGATACCAACAATAGAACTCCTACAGAACACATCTTTTTCTATCGCGATGGGGTTAGCGAAAGTCGATATTGTATAGTTCTTGCCAAGGAAGTCCCTCAGATCCGGCAGGCATGTCTAAAATTCGCAGAGTCTTATGGAATTAGATTCTCATGGGGGGGATTCACATTATTTGTTGTTGGCAAAAGACACCATACTCGGTTCTTTCCAGTCGAGTAGGATGATACCTCCAAGATCAAAGCAGGACTTGTTGTTGATGAGAAGGTGGTCGCACCAGATATTTTCAGCTTCTATCTCCAGAGCCATGATTCAGCAGATGGGACTACTCCACGATCAGCGCATTATGCCATAATTGTCAACGAAAGTCGGTACAGACCACTAGATATCGCGCGACGACAAGTCTATTAGTCTACCCACTAGCTCGCTATGTAGATATCCTCTATAAGCGATTACGATGTTACATGAGACCCGTGTTTGCTAGTAAATCAAAGATGAACTCTGGGACGACGCTTGATCAGTATCGCCAAAACGAGAGAATATCTGGAATATTGGTGTGCATACGCAGAACCAAGATAACCGTTCAACTCCTTGGGCACCGGCTTTGGAATACACCATGTTTTATCTTTGATGACGGCCGAAGCTCAAGCTTTTGTCATGTTAGCTCTAATCCAGCTCTGTACATTGGCTAGTTTTTGGTAGTAGCACTCCAATATTCTTATGCGCGGTCATGATGGGATCTGCCAAACAGGTCTTCAAGGTCTTCAAGGTCTCATCTAACTTTAGTCCTTCTCAAGCAAACTTGAAGCGGATCTTCAAGAATGTTTTCTTAAGAGGACTTTGCGAACGACCGTCTATTCTCGTTGATCTCGCTTCTGTGAACCTTTCAATAAGCTTTTCAAAATGGGAGGCAGTGTCGTTTTGGCAATTGGTTGTTTTAATTGATTGTTTTTGTTTTGATTTGTAGCCAGAGAATGACAATGTAGCCGTTTGAACTATCTTTTTCTCGTTGACATTGAGTCGACGTCACGATGACAACATCTTTCTCGTGCAACGCAATCATCCATGAAAGGAATAGGAAGATAGATTTGTTGCAAATTGCAATTTTGTACCTCGTGTCATCTTTTAGAAGGAGTAATTGATATTCTGTCCGCGAGTCGTGACAGCTCACTCGGATCCACGGTTGTGGAGACAACATCTCATGTCTTCCGATATCAGCCGGACAGCGAGACAAACACGAGTCAAGCAAGAACACTCTCAGCACCGCATTGGCAAAGAAAACACTGCTTGTTGCACAATCGGAGCTCAGCAAGTCACCATGTGACGTGCGATGTGGTTGGACCGGATGTTAGAAAGGGGGTTCTAGCAGAGCCGAAGCGAGCGAAGGCATCCCCTATCGACCCGGAACGCAGAGCCGGCAGATCGCGAAGTGCAACAAAATACCACGAAAAGCAGAGCGGACCTCAAAATCTCAGGCAATCTGGAATTGTCCCGACAATCAGCCCATTTTCATGACTCAAGTCCCGTAGCTGCTTGGCGCAGTGTTTCGTGAGATTCGAACCGCAAGTCATGTGGGTATTCCGAAGTGCAACGAAGTCTTGCTTTCGGGGTTTCATCTTGAGAACGCATTGTCGTCAGTCATCCAAATGGGTTCTTCAGGGTCAGCAGCGTCGGTAGATGCAGGAGTGGGTGGTAAACCTGCGTTTAACGGTTTGCACCGGACGCTAGTAATGCAAAGCTGTTCTTGTAGGGACTTGGAATCAACATAGGAAAAGTACCCTGTATAAAATCATCCTCATTGGGGGATTTCAATGTCTAGACACTGGCCAAGACTCGTTCAGCTCGAGTGGGATGGTGGCTCTGGGGAAATAGAGTTTGGCAGTGCTGTAACTTTACGTAGAGTTCAACAGATTACCTGACTCGACCAAGAGACCACGAAATGCAGCCGTCGCGAAACTTTCTCAAAGCGTCAATCTTTGTGTATTCTGCGAGTCGTGTTGAAAACTGAGAAGAGCAACAATTCATGGGGAAAAGGAGAATGTTTGGTTTAGTGTCACTATTGTCATGGCGAGGGGGTGCATTTACGAACTAGTACCTTGTGCCACGAGTTGTCCGACATGGTTTGGGGTGATGTTATGCACGTTTGACAGCTGTGAATTAGGAAATGGATGCCGAAGCGTTAAAAGTCATACGACCCAACTAGAAAGTGCGAAATGCAACATACTTCTTCATTTTAGTGCTTTTTTTTGCGGGCATGGATCCTTAGACTAGAATCTGGAATCTTTTTGAGTGTAAATCACCTGAGAACCTGACACTTTCAAAACACCAAGCGGGACCTGTTAAAACTCCCAACTGTGCCTCGAGCAAAACGCGAGATACGGAGGAAACTCCTCCATTTGGAAAGTATATATGAAGATTGGACCTTCAAGCTTTCACTAAAATGGCTCTGTTGCATCTCGCTTCATTTCTCGCAATTCGTGAGCTCATCATACTTACCGCAACAGTGAATAAGACTGAAAATACTTTATTTCCACGATTAAGCCCACGAGGATCTTTCGACTTCCACTTTCTCAACTCGAGCGATCGAGTCTCCTTGGGAAGCAACTGACACAAAATAGTCGACTTGTAGCAAAAGGAAACTGCATGAGTCTTCAACTCATTAGGAGGCTTGGGCTTCCCAGCAACTTTAATACATTAGGTAGATCTTACAAACGCTACTAGAATATTAGTGGAATATAAGATGCTGTTAAAACAGAGTGCCACAAAAGTACGACTTGTTCAAGAAGTATCAAAGTGCAATAGAAACAGAGTTCTGGACTTTCTTTCCAACCTACAAGAATACGACCGGAGCAAGGAATGGCGAAGGGTGCAAACCCAACAAAGCAAAATGCTCGAATTCTATTCAGTATATAGCGTAGTATATTAAGCCACTGTAGAACTGCGAATAATCGAGAAAGAAACTCGACTGCCTAGAGGCTATTGAAGTGCCTTCGCCATTGCGAGTGTATACGACTGCCACAAAGTTACGACTCAAGTAAGAAGCATCGAAATGCAACAAAATCACAGTGTCTAAACATTCATAATTACGTGAATCAGAAGAGAGAGCGATCACGAAGGTTTGAGTCAACGGAGAAGCCCATCGGATTCCTCTAGCCCGTTGCAGTTTCTCGCGAGCATACAGTTACTGTGGTGGCGTACGACTTAAGTAAGAGTTGTCGAAGCGAATCAAATTGAAAGTACTTGAAAAGTACTCTGATTGAAAGACGCAGAATCTATGGATTTATCAAATCACGAGCCAAAGGCGAAGGTGAGAGGTGTAGCAAGAACGTCTCGATCACGCCTCCTTCAATATTTGGTCAAGGTGTGATCACTAACCAAAATTGGCTCATGGTATGCAGGAAGAGTCGGTCATGGAATACTGAATTATGGATATTCATGAATTAATAAATCAATGAGTAAGAATAACTATTTGAATTTGTACACTATATCAATGATAAATAAGTAATCTAATTTATAAATATTTATAAATAGTTATAATTTTAGTCATAAAACGTTAAGTAGGTATACTAAGCCTTTAGCGAGAAACATCAGTGACTATTTAGGTACATGGGTCGATTAACATTATACCCCAGGTACCCCCATTCTAGGATTTCATGAATTATTCATGAATAAAGCCTATGTGAATTGAATTAAATAAGTGTCACGGGATTAGGGGTACCCCCCTAGATGCCAAATAAGTGCCTAAGGCGCCTACTTCTGCCCGTGTATATAGACAGCCTGTGCCCCTGAATTAGAGCGTTCTTCACCTCCTATTTACTACGTGACAGTAATGAGTCCGGTAAGCAAAATTGCTTCCGCTGTTCTATTCTAGTAGTACGTAGGAAACCCTCTCCGCCATTTGCCTTACTCGGGGGTGTATTTAGGCCAGGTTTACCGACGACGCGATATGTTAGCCACTATAACGTAATAGTAGTTATATGAGTCACTTATTTCATTAGTAATTATTACAAATTATCGGTAAGGTGGCAAAGAAGATTCTGGAGGATATTAAAACCTGATTAGTCAGGCAGTCACTCTCTATATCAAGAC
>MU251990.1:0-14094 GCA_019669835.1 Amylocarpus encephaloides
AGTAGAATTCGATTTAGTTTAACGTTACTCTATTCTATTACTTCTAGAAGGTTCTAGTTATCTCTTCTTATATATATAAGACCCTATAGAAGCTACGCTTATATAAGCTCTTTATATACTTCTTAATTAAATTTTAGAAACTATTTCTTTTAAGTTATTTAAGGTTTAGTCTCTTATAGCTACTATTAATTATAAGCTTTAAGAGTATTTAATTATCTAAAAGAAGTTTATCTTATATTTATATTATATAGTTCTATTATATTATATTTCTAATAATCTATAAGAAGTAAAGATATAGAACTCTTAGTAAAAGTAAGTATATTTAAGTAGCTATTTAAAGTTATATAATCTATAAACCTCTACTAATATAATAGAATAAGAGTTTATACTAGTTATAGTAATAGTTACTAAAAGAGGTTTCTCTAACTAGTTATAAGAGTAGAATACTACTAGTACTACTCTAGCTAAAAGATAGAAGAGATATAAGAAAGATACTTATATATACTATAGAAGTATAAACTACTAGATATTAAACTACTATTTTAAACTAGCTAGTCTACTTAAATACTAAGACTTTTAGAATACTAAGCTAGAGAGTTATTTATATAAGTAGTAAGTCTTTATATTTTTAAAGAATAAAGTCTCTACTACTAGTACTAAGACTATAGAGTTATAAGTAGAAGAAGTAGAAGAATAAGAAATAGACTTTAATTTAGAAAAAGAGTAATCTCTAACTAAAGTTATACTTAGAGGTTATAAAAAGAGTTAAGTAAAGTATATAGTTATTTTAAAAGCTCTATAAATAGTAAGCTATTTATTATATTAGTATTAGTAAATAATATTTTATTTATAAATATACTAACTATATACTTACTTTAATATACTAAAATATCTAATATTAAGTAGTTAAGTTAAGTAAGAAGAGTAATAAGATAATCTAAGAGTAATAATATTATATATCTTATAATACTCTTAGAACTTAGTTAATTTATAACTTTTATATCTATCTAATACTAGTATTTAATATAGACTCTTTATATAAGTAGTAGTATATTTATTAAAGTATTTTAACTATTCTAGACCTATCTTATTATTTATCTATCTATTTCTTATTAGTTTAATAATCTAGTTAAGTAGAAGACTACTATTAGTATACTAGTTAGAGAGATAGTTTTTACTTTAAACTACTAAGAATAAAGAAATACTTTAGTTCTTTCTATTAATATAAGTAATTACTATAGTCTATTTCTAATTATCTAACTAAACTACTTTATCTCTACTATATTAATCTATATAAGTTATAACTATTATAGAGTAAATTATATCTATTATAAACCTAGTTTTATTAAAGTTATAAAAGTTATAATCTAAAACTCTATACTTTATTTATATATTTATAATAAGTTAAAACTATATACTAATTAGCTCTAGATCTTTATATAAGACCTTTTAAAAGTTATAAATATAATTAAATATATCTTTAGATCTAGTTATTATTATATAAATTAATAAGCCTAAAGCTTACTAACACGTTTTCCCTCCTACGATTTAAGGATATAATTTATTATATCTTTTATACTAGCTAGCCGGGGTATAAACCCTCTAGAATCTATATTAAGTATATCCTAAATAATTACTTCCTCTTAAAGTTTAGATAATTTAGCGCTTACTAGTCGTCGCTTAGGGAGGGTGGTTCAGCCGTTCATTCTATTATTTAGTATAGAAAGTGATATTTAATAAAGCTTAGCTACCTTCCGACGACTTAGCTTTTTAGATGTTTAAATTACCTCGATAGCTAAAATGATTTTTGCTTCTTGTGTAATCACAGACATAATGGAAAGTAGAAAAAACACGTAAGAAATGAAGGGGGTAGGGAATTCGGCAAAATTGATTCGGGTACTGATATGATCCGGGTCCTGATAAACCACGTTAGTAGTAGGAATTCTTGCAACGCCCCTACTAGAGGTCATGGGCACACGGTTATATATTAACTGGTAGTCAGCGGTTCAATGATTTTCAAAATAGGCGAACAATTTTGTGCAGGTGAGCAAGCGGTAATGTTACATAGAAGGTTAACTGACTCGCCGTGGACAGGAAAACAGATAATTCTCAGCCAAAGTTGCATATCGACACCCGCGTCACCTAGCGGCCCCACCCAGAACTGCCTTTGTTTTGCAGACACTCTAGTACTAATTTCAATACATTCATTCTATAGCTCATACCTCTAAACCCTGTATAATTAGAAGCTACAAGCAATAATAGGCGTCGACGGTAAAAACAGCAGGTTATTAGATTTCGAATGCTTAGATTGGCTTATCTCACTTGATTTTAATTTAATTTACTCTAGGTGTGCGTGTAGTTTTGTATACAGAGGTCTCAGTCGGGCGTCGGGTCCGGAATTATCGGGGGTTTTTTGTCCACCTAGAGACCGATTAATTGAATTTTTCCGGTTTTTCAGGTAGCTTGTATACATTAAAAGTGGGAATTTTAGTCGTAAGGAATTAGATCACTTTCGTGCTAATTTCGTGCAACATTTAGAGGACGAGTATATATTTGACTGGAAGTCCTTCTTCGTCCCCTAGAAGACCATTCTGACTCTATTGTTCCGTATCAACTGATATATTCCCAAGTTCGTCTTTTAAAATGGGATTCCTCAAAGTACTCGGTCTTGCCACCCTGCTCTCCACGACTGTACTAGCACAAGCTCCAAAGATTCGATACATGCCATTTGGAGACTCCATCACAGAAATTGTGTGCTGGAGAGGCCTTCTGCAAACTCAACTGGCGGCAACTGGGTACACGAACATTGACTTTGTTGGATCTGGTACCCAACAAAGCGAAGCAGGATGCGCAAACTCGAACTACGATAGAGACAACGAAGGACACTCGGGGTTCCTAGCCATTAATATTGCCAATAGGAACCAACTCGTCGACTGGCTGAAGAAGAATCCAGCAGATGTTATCACCATGCATCTCGGAACCAACGACATTGTGCAGCAAAACAAGAAGACCGAAGACATCATTGCTGCATTCTCTACGCTTGTGGATCAGATGAGAGCGTCAAACCCAGCCATGAAAATAATTGTACGTGCGACGATCGATCACTCGACTTCACAGAAATCCTTTGCCGTCTGGTAAGATTGCAATAACGAATTGAAATTTGTCTAACAAGTAATAGGTGGCTCAAATAATCCCAATTGCGTTCGGAAATTACAACCCTGCCATCCAAACATTTAATAAGGCCATCCCAGCCTGGGCAGTCTCGAAGAACACAACCGCGTCCCCAATCTGGGTCGTGGATCAGTTCACAGGATTCAGTGAAATAACAGACTTGAGGGATGGTGTGCACCCAAATGCGAAAGGAGATGCGAAGATGGCTGCGATCTGGGCCCCAGCCCTTTCACATGCCTTCGACTTAATGGGAGAAAAGGCTACCAAGAGAGAAGTCGAGTTCATGGCATAAGTGGAAAAGCAGATGCAAACTCTGTCTGTATCATGCTTGATAGTCGGAGGTGGGGAGGGGGGATATATGGAATGAGGAAATATGTGCATATGAGATAAGTAAAAGGGTGCGACCATTTCGAGAAAAGGCGGTATTGAGGGGAAATAGAGTGCACGTGAGATTAATCTACTAATCTTCCGCTGGAGAGCCACTGAGGATAAATCTAGCTTTCTCCGCTTTCGAAAGGGGGGGTGGTACAGTACGTGCCCTAAGCTAGGCCTAAATAGTGTTCACCTATTATGCTATAACAATATTCCAAAAAAATAGAAGACCCTCTGACCACCAAAATACAAACCCTGTAATCTGTAATCTGCCGTGGCAAGGGCAGAGGAATAGGGGTTCAAATAGCATAATTGCATAATTGCACAATTGCATTCCGCCTTCGGGAAACATAACCCCCTTCCAAAGTATGGAATTCAACGCTTTGGTGAAGTAGCTCGCTCCTTGTAGAAACGTTGTTGTCCTTGGCGCCCAGTGAGCCATACTTTATAAGACTTTGCCAAGTGCTTTCCTAGAATCGGATGCTTACTCCACGTAAGATTTAGGTTAAACTCTACAGACACTACCGTATAAATCTCCTGGATGATATAAAACAATCCAGTAACTAGATTGTCCCTGATATTTTAGGAGAATTACCCAAATTATCTTTCTTAGGATTGGAAAATTAGTGTCTTCGGACTAATGGCTATGTGTACCACGCGCCCATACTAGTCACCACTCTGCAGACTTTCTTCAACCCTAAAGTGAGCAGTAAATTAAAGTCAATTGTTGTCTCCCAGATTATCATAACGATACTGTAACACCTAAAACGCAATGCTAGACTAAAGACAGACAGGGTATAACGCCCGTCGACACCGTGCCGACGATAAAGTGTCCTCCCTCTCATCTAGTATTCAAAATTAACCCCTCCATTAACAAGTCACCACAGCAGCCGCGAGACACCAGCCATGGTCAAGTAGATCAAAACTCTGTGCCCATGACATACTTTGGTAACTTCTCCGTGAAGAGAGTCTTGCCCTTGACGAAATCTTTATGATTGCATGTTAGTCAATATGTTCAGACGAAGTCCAGAAAAAAGTAGATATGGTCTTGGTGTCAAAAGATCGCAAACCCAGTCGTGTCGCGAGCTTCTGTGAATGCCTTTGCTCGTAAAGCCGAGAGCTAGTTGCAGCCAATCATAAGTCACAACAGGGGATGACTTACAAACGATAATACTGGGGAATTTCCATGTGCCCATCCGGCCAGTGCCTTTACTTCTTCCCAGTGTGACAGCGATCATTGGAGGTCCGTCCGTCTTGTAGACTATCGGGTTCTGGCCCCTGAGAACGAGATCGAGATTCTTGGAGAGAGCTTTTGACTGCGCAGCTATAAATATGTCAGCTACGAGGAACGAGGGAGATACTAAAGGCTAGTCTCTTACCAGCATAAGCCATCTGTGAAGGTTGAACATCTACAACATCACCCACTGCCCAGATATTCTCAACGCCCTTAACCTTGAGATATCCGTCCACAACGACATCTCCTCGGTTGTTTTTGAGAGCTGATGGAACAAATTCTGTGTTTGGGATAACACCAACGGTTGGCAGATAGAGGTTCGTGGTAAGGGTTTCGCCAGTAGACAATGAGAGCTCCATGTTTCCACCAACGTTCGTTTCACCAGTGACTTTGGTATTGGCAATGACCTTCACGCCCATGGACTTCAATTGGTTTTCAGCCGCTTTGTTGACTGATGGTGGGAGGTCTGCCAGGACAGTCTTGCCAGCTGTGACCTGCTCCATGTTAGTATGAGTGCGTGGTACCAGTGGTACTATAAACCTACAAGCGTAATTTCTTTCTGCCCCTTGTATTCAAAAGCCAACTCGGCAGCGGTCTCAACACCAGTGGGTCCAGCTCCAGCAACGACTACGTGCTTGGCACTCTTGACACGTTCCTGATACTCATGTAGGACAGCCTTGGTCTTGTCGGTCCCTTCTAGACTCTGCTTCCAAGGAATATCGACAGAGCTTCGGCTCCCAGTTGCAATGACCAACTCAGTGTAATTTTGTTGCAGGGTTGCACCAGAAGAAGTTTGAATGGTCACATTTTTGGATGTTGTGTCTATGCCAGTTGCGGTCCCAAGGATGTACTCGAAAGATCCAGATGGGTATTGTTTGAAGCCTGGTGCGATCTCCTGGAACAGCTGGGGGTAATGTGTTAGCTGTCTATTTACTTTCCACATCACACAGCAAAGGCTCCATACCTTGTCATCGGACAGTTGACCTGGAACAATAGCACGAACAGATGCGATATTCCAGTATAAATGAGTATTTGGACCGACCAACACGACCTTTAGACCCTTAACACCAGGCAAGGTCGCTTTCAGCAGGCTGTGTGCGACTCCTAGACCAGAATACGAGGAGCCGAGGACGACTACTGTGTTCGGCATCGTTGCTGTGTTGTCTGATGTCGATCGGGTGTGGGTGGTAGGCCTAGGTGGAAGAGAAAGGGAGAGAGAGAGGTCGAGGGAGACGGAAAGGGAGATGGAAAGGGAGAAGGGCTCAAGGTGGGTGAGAAAATCAAGGTACATAGGATGTTCTCACAGAAAGCAGAGCAAGGGAGGACGGAGACCATATATTCACCTTCAAGACCCCACCTAATAAGCTCTCGAGCACTCGTAGACCAACAGTTTGGTGAACTACGTACTTCGAAGTGGATCATAGCATGAGAAAGGAGACAAAAGCCGAGACTGAATTCATAATACAGAGGTACTCCGAAGAGGATGCTTTCAAAGCGTTGAATGATTCCTAAGCAAGCTCAGCCAATTCCGTACTTTGTAAGGTCCAAGAAAGGTGGTTGTAGGACCCAGGGTTGTGAAATTTGAGCCCCGTTGATGTAGAAGCCAGCGCGGGACGCCTCTTCATTGGCTCTAACCGCGCTTAGACTAGTATTAAAGGAGTAATGTGGATTGGTCATTGGCGTAGATCTGCACAGGGGAATTGTCGCTTCGAGGTCCTCGCTAATAGGAACAGGGGCGCTTTGATTTGATGTTTAGTTGTCTGGTTGTACGGAGTATAACAACCTGTAACTGTTGACGAGCGGAGTTACCGATTAAACATCTGCGAAACTCTTGTAATCTTCTTTGCTCTTCTTTGTTCTTTCCTCTTGTCTACTCTTGTCTACTCGTGTTTGTTCCTGTTTGCTCTTGTTTCAGGAGTCCTGCTTCCCAGCAACTTCCTCAATCACCCCTTTCACGTTATCTATATTGTGTGCGAATCGTCCTAAGAACAGCCCATCCACGCCTTCCTTCATGTCCTCGAAAGTTCCTGGTCCTGCGCTTCCACCATACAAAAATCTGATCTCTTTTCCTCTCCCTCTTCGGGTGCAGATTTCTCTCAGAGCCCTGACAACCGAGACAACGTGTTTTGCGTCCGCTGGTTTCGGTTGTCCAATCGCCCAGACAGGCTCATACGCGAAGATGATCTCGCCAGTCCCCTTTCCCCCCCTTATGTCGCCTGAAGACTCCATGGTTTCCAGCACATCGAGGATGGAAGTGATTTGGGGTTGGCATTCTTGTACCGCATCCTGAACAGAGCCATGATTCTTCTCTCCTATGCAAACCAATGGTGTCATGCCATTCCTCAGAACGGCTTTTGATTTCCCCGCCACAGACTCATCGCTTTCTCTAAACAGCTTCCGTCGTTCTGCGTGGCCCATTTCCACGAGCGTGCAACCCAACAGCGACAATTCAAGAGGCGAAACTTCCCCGGTATATGCGCCGCTTTCATAACTCGAGCAGTCCTGGGCCCCTAGACTCAACGTGGCTGAAGTTTTGTGGCCCGGAGTTGTTGACCCTGAGCAAATCGAGCTGCCGGCAGGCAGGACGTTTGGATTCGTCGGGTCATTAAGTTGTAGGACAAGAGGGAGTGACACAGCAGAGGGTACCAGAAACAGGTGGATATCATGTGCCTGGGCAAGCTCGACGAGGGGCGACAGCTTGAGATAATAGGCAAGTGTTTGTGATGGAGTGAAGTAGAGTTTCAGGGAGATCCCGATTGTCCGCTGCGGACGTGTTGAAGAGGACATATTGAACCACTGGCTTTGACTGACATAGAACAATAGAACAGTAGAACAGTAGAACAGTAGAACAATCGAACAATAAAATAATAAAATAATAAATCTTCCGTCTACCTTCTTCGCGGGCTCTGCGCGGGTTCTTCGCGGGCTGGCCGCAAACGGATTCCCCAATCCGGCAATCCGAACCCCACACTGCGGGCCAACCTCTCCTTTGAGTCTTTGACCTCATCCGCTGGCTAAATTCCTATATGTGGCGTACAAGAAAAGGTATCACCATGTTTCCTCCCCTTCTTGTTTTCACTCTGGCAACATCCTATCTCTCACCCGAATATCTATCACCTGAGAACGCGATTACCAGTCAAGAATCTCCTTCACAAGGACGAAGTCCCCCCGATATCCACAAATACCCCAAGGTCTCTAGATCCAGAAACGAGAAATGGCAGTAGAACAACCTCGGAAGTTGAGGATTGTCGTCGGTGGTGATGATGGTTGGCCTCTCTCTTCCCATGAATCTCCCCCGTACTTCTCTTCTGCCGATTACCCTCTCTCCCTCCTTCGTCTCCCTCAACCTGGGCAGTACCCGACTAACTAGATCAACCCAGCCGGATTCGAATACAAACAAGCCCTCGCCACTCTCCTCAAATCCCACCCTCTCGTCGAATCCGTTCATGACGTCGGTCCTCACAGCAACGAGGACAAGAAAGCATACCCTCACTTCGCCGTTGACGCTGTACGTCCCCCGTCGAACGCCCCCTTTCTTGAAGCACATAGTCTCCCCCTCGCAATCCCCCACCTAATAAACCCCCAGGCCGACCTGATATCTCAATCCAAGGCAGACCGCGCCCTTCTAATCTGCGGGACCGGCCTCGGCGTCGCCATCGCCGCCAACAAAGTCCACGGGATCCGCGCAGTAACAGCCCACGACCCCTTCTCCGTCGAGCGCTCCGTACTGTCAAACAACGCGCAGGTACTGTGTCTAGGACAGAGAGTAATTGGATTGGAGTTGGCGAAGAAGCTTGTGAAGGAGTGGGTTGGATTAAGGTTTGATGAGAAGAGTGGTAGTGCGGAGAAGGTGCGGTTGATTGGGGAGTATGAGAAGAGGGGGGGTGCGGCGGTTTGATGAGGATATTGGGATGTCAGAGAAGAGGGTCAAGGGGAATGGAGGAGATTATCTTATGCGGAATAAGTGTTTGAGTGGATTGATTAGTGTGACGCCAAATTGGTGCTTGGGCATCTCTAGTTGCGCTCATCTACCGCTCCGTCTCGATATTCACAAGGCCATTGTTGAGACACCGCCCCTGGGCCACCATCCGATGCATATACCATTTCCTCACGCCAAACTCCATTCGCCCAAACTCAAGGTATCTTCTTTCAGAGCTTAATCAACTCCAAATATCCGCTTCAAACCCGTCATATTCTCGACTCTCCTTAGTATGTCTACTCGTCTCCGCCATTTCTTCTCTCATAACCACATTGAACTCCTCCCAGCCGTCCAAGTAGAGATGGTGCCCAGCTTTCTTGATGACCAGGACCTTAGCGCTTCCGTTTTCTTGCTTCTTCTCTTCATCGGTTGCACACTTCAACACCTTCTCCTTCTCCTCTTTAAGCTTTTGCTCCGCTGCGAAACCACCCGCAATATCCATCCAATCATGCTCGCCATACATGAGGACAACTGGGAATCCAGTCTCTTTCTTGGCTGTCTGTGAAGTGGTCGACAGGGTAGAGGAAGATGTTGTTCGTGATGTGGATGGGGTAGGCTGGGTTGGAGGCAAAATAGGTTGTCGCCCCACGCCCTGAATGCGACGGATAAGGGGGCTTCTAGCAAAAGCGCCCGGTGCCAAAATATATGCCAACGCATACTCGCCACTGCCCTTCTGTCGGAAAAGAGAATATGCATAGGCGTGCAAAACTTCTGACTCGTTTTCTGGTAGATGTGAAAATCGTCTTGACGTCCAGCCAGACACGAAACGCGGGCCAAAGGGCCCAGACCACCGTACAATGCTGAAAGGGGAAATATTCGCATCCCAGAGGTAAGTGAGCCACTTCGGTAGAGGTCTGCGTGCTGGCTCCTTGGTGTTGTTGCTTTCTTCCGCCTTCGATCTAGCATTCATGAAGTTGTTGTTGTCGCCATTAGGTCTACGATTGGCAATGTCATCCTCTTGATCCTGCGTAAACTCGCTTGTCATCGTTGACTCCACTGGCTCTGGCATATCGACTTTCATTGCATATGGATCCTCGGGAATACCCACGGGTGATGCTAGTATAAGTTTGTTCAGATGGCCCGGATACTTCAAGGCGTATGCCACGGCCATATACCCCCCCATACTATGGCCGAGCAAAGTGAATTTGTCGATCTTCTTAAGGATTCGCCACTCCTCTAGCGCATCGATAAACCAATTCTCCGCCTCTGAAATCTTTCCTGCTTGGTCTTTTGCGTGTATCCTGAAGTGTGGTCTGCTGCTTCTTCCCATCCCTAACATGTCCAGTGCATATATCTTCCATCCTTTCAAGCGACTCAGTCCCTCAAAATTCTTGTAGAAGAACCCCAGTCCAGCACCATAGCCATGTAACATAACTAAATTCTCCTCGACCTCTTCGCCATCTCTCTGGACGGAGAATTCATTCAACGCCCTCTCTCTTCCGCTCAACTTGACTAGATTCGAGTGCCATGATCTGGGGCCGTATGGATCGTTTATGGAGTTCGTTCTAACCGGCGCCGATTCTCTCGAGGAATCAGGATTGATGGAGGAGGAGGAGCTGTGGGCGGTGACAGGGGCGGAGCCTGTTTGGGTGCGTGTCGGAGGTTTCTGAAGATGCGGGATGAATCCAAGGACGTTGTGTTCTGCGATCGCTGGTGAGACGCTCACCCACCATTGGCTGATTCCCGCCTTGTAACCTAATGGAAAATATGTGGTCTTGATAGGCGGGCCCGGAGCCTGCTTCGCGCGTTGCGAGGCCAGCACGGGTTGTGGACCTCGAGGAGGGGACCCGGATCGCTCAGACGCAGACATGGTGGAATACGTCTGGACTTCGAATTCGAATATCGTGGTGACGTTACAAGTCGGGAGTTGCCTGATAAAGTCAACTGTTGTCCGACCGGCGAATGCGTCTGTTGATCGCAACAACAGCGACGTCAATGAGGCCTGTTGATACAATGTGAAGGGCGATGGAGAGGCAAGGCGGCCGCCTCCCGATGCTTATTGTTTTTCGTTGCCTGCGGACTTGACGCAGGTCCCAAGCGATTAACAGCGCAGCGTGTTATGGATGTGCTATACGTTCTTTTTCCTATCGACGATGACGATGACGATGGTGTTGATTCTTGGCCAATCTGGTATCAATTGGGCCGGGGAAAGTTGGCGAGTGGTGAATGATGGGGCCGACACGCTCGAGAATAGTATGCGAAGGACTTATTCTGTGCTATATAGTCGGTTGGTCGCGAGAAGGATGGTAATTGAGAAAGCTCTCCCGTACATCGCCGAATCGGTACAAAGTGAGCCCGGAGAAGTCGGAGATGGACTTTACCACGACACAAAGTCCGTCTTAGTAATTCGTAATTAATTAATATTTGAACATTAATTCGGAGTGCAAAAGGACATTGATAGCAGAGCCTCAAATTCAACATTTATGATAAGACCTGACTTCGTAGGTTAAACCTCTACGTATACCGCTTCTTAGGTAATTCACCTAGATACAGTCAACAGTATGGTTCTAAAGTATAACTTCGGCCTACCGGCCTGAGGACGTAAAATTTATAGGTAGTATGAATAATGATTACAGTAATCTTACCTCCGTGGTAAAATCTTAGCCGCTAAATTAGCGGATTACCGGGCCAAAAGTTGTTGCTCACGGGTCTCGCGATCTACAGTACCTCGACATAGACTTAACCACATCTAGAATCAACGTCCACCCTCCTACGGACCTACGAGGCTGTCGCAAGCTCTCCAACCATCCTTCGGTCGAAGTCAACAGTCAGCTACATCATGATACCTCAATAGCGCACCTCCCAGCCGTGATGTCGAACTTGGACCAGATAGTTAAAGGAGCTCCTCCGCCAGGGACAAGCGACGCTTCCCCCTCGAACACTTCCGTTATTAAAACCGAGACCTCAAACCCTTCTTTCCTCTCAGACCCGCTCGCCAATCTTCCCTCGTCCCCGCCACAGATATACCTCAATCTCCTCATCCTCGAGGCATCACTCCGAGCACAATATCTGCAACTACGAACGCGTCGACGTCAGCACACTTTCTTCCTCGGGCTGCTTGGACTATGGGTATCGTGGTTTAGCTATGTGCTATTTCTTCAACCTCGAGAGGATGGAAAAGGGGTTGGTGGATCCGTGTATTGGGTGGTGGATGTGGCGGAAAAGCTTTGTTTCATTGGAGGCATTGTGACCGCGATTCTGGTCTGGGGGACTGGAACATGGGCACGAGGAATACGATGGCCTCGAAGATGGGTCTATACGACGAATCGCGGACTCCGTGTCTTGAATTGTAAGTTAGTGGTCATCAAACAACCACTGTGGAGAGAGTTCATCTCCACAGTATCCTTTCTGTTCTCGTACGGGCTGTTTTCTGGCAGCAGTGGAAGTTCGTATAGATTCGTGGATCACACGTTGCTGAAAGAGTCGGAGAAGGTGCAAAGCAAGGGATGCCATCATGCTCTTCCGGATATCAATGAGGATGATGAAGTTGGCCATCAGGAAGATCTAGCTCCAGGAGGAGATTATATCAAGCTCCTACTCCTTGCCAAACCTTTCTCGCCCACATTTCGAGAAAATTGGGATACATACCGGTCAGAATACTGGGAGAAGGAGAATGAGCGCCGGGCTGAACTACTGGAAGTTGTGAAGGCACGAGATCGGAAGTTGGCTAAAGAACAAGGAGGATGGTTGTGGTGGACAGGATATCGGGGATGGAATCGAGGCAAGGCCTCAGATCCCGAGAAGACACACCATCAGCATCACTCGAGCGTACATCGCCAAAGCTCAGTCTTGGACAAGGACCACAAACGGACCCGGAGTAGCAGTGTCAGAGCAGGTTCTCACTCTCGAAATTCTTCTAGAAGCAGTACACCAACTCTTGAGAGTGAAGACCCTACTAGTGCTACTAGTGGAGGTCGAGTGAGGCGTGCAAGTAATACGTCTACTTCGGATCGACGAAGGAAGATGGCTCCAAGTGCCGGCAGTAGTAAAGCAGGGATGCTCACACCAGTTGGATCACGCACCGCTACACCAGATGTCCGTTCTCCTTTAGCTAGGGAGGGAAGCTTCACGAGTATTAGTTCCGTGGAGTTGGATCGACCTGATACAGCTACTAGGGGCAGAGAAGACGCGCCGCTAATGTCGGGCCCTACGAAAGGTATAGGAAAACGACTAAGCGTTTCGAGGAAGGGAAGTTCTAATAGTGCGATTAAATAAGTACAATAAATATACAAAGACAAAGTAACACTAATAGTAATATACTCCTACTATTTTATGATTAAGCCTTATATATATAGCTTAAACAATTATATATAGTCTCTTAAATTAAGTGTCTAAGCTCTTTAGTTTATATATTATATCTAACGTATTTTATTACTAAATTATTAATTTTCCTCTACTCTACTACTCTAAAATAGAATTATATAATTATAATATATAATATTAATTAAAACTACTTAGAATCTAATAAACTAGATATATCTATAACCTCTTAATAAGTTCGTATATTATAACTAGTCTTTCTATAAGTACTATACTATCGTCTAGTTAATTATCTCTTATTTTATCTATCTCTCTTAGAACGCTTATTTTATTAAGTTTATTTCTCTACCTTCTTTTAAGCTAATACGTCTTATATATTCTCTATAGTAAGTATATCTTCTTAATAAACTTAAGTCTTTTTAGCTCTATAATATTTACTAAGTACTTTATTTATCTTATAAAGAGTATAGACTTTAACTAATAATAAAGTTATCTTATAAGCTAATAGCTTTATACTCTTTACTAATATAGTAACTATCTTAAAAATAGTAGTTAGTAAGCTTTCTTAATAGTATAAAATATAATTCTTAACTAAAGTTATTTATAAAAGAGTATTAGTTAGATTATAAGAGTATTATAATTATATAGTAATTATATTTTTATATCTAGCTAAGAGCTAGTTTAATTAGATTCTTAAAAGATTATATATATATAAGAAGAGCTAGCTTATAAGATCTAGTACTCTTCTAGAGTTTTATAATTAAAAGATATTATATAATACTTTTATAGATTACTTTTATTAAGAAGTAATATTTATAATATATAATTTTATTAACTAGTAATATTATTAACTATAAAGTATAAAGATTTTATATAGTTTAGGTTATTATCTATTAGATAGAAGCTTTATACTTAACTTAATTAAATAATTAGAATTATACTATTAATATAGTTTATTACTAAGTAAGATATATTACTAAGTAAGATACTTTCTCTACTTTATCTACTTTAAAATATTATTAAACTACTATAATATATTATATTAATTAAAACTACTTAGAATCTAATAAACTAGATA
>MU251991.1:0-14085 GCA_019669835.1 Amylocarpus encephaloides
TATAGAGGGCAGTCCCTTTTAAATGTTTCCTGAGAAATACTCTCTTTACCCTACCCCAGAAACCAAATTCTGACTCCTGCATAAGGCTCTCAAAAAGCTTCTGTTTTTGTACATAAAACTTAAAACAAAGGAGTTTCTCATCAACGAGCACCATCACACAAGCTAGGAACTCTTGCCCGCCATTTCTAAAAGCACCTCGGAGATCTGGTCCGGGAATTCTGCTTCTCTACGCTTCGGGATCCAGCCAAGAACTCTTTGAGCTGGATCGGCTTTTGTTCTCGAGCTAGATGAGCAAAGTCAGAAACAATCATACATGTCTGGGAAATGGGGGAATCAAAGTTCGAAGCAAGTACGCTTTCCGCTGTCCGTAAATCAACGTCATACAACAACCACTTTCAATTCGATAGAGGAAACTTCTTCAGACTTGAAAAGTTTTGCTTTCTTCCCGACTCCACTAATCTCCCCCGCGATACTCTCCCAGCTTTGAAGTCCATTTCCTGCGTACTAGTATCTTTGTTTGCCACTTGGGAGGTCGGACTCGCCATCTATGATCGCTTGAGTCAAGAGATAAAACAGCTCGCTCTCGTCGATATGGATGCGATTCCAAATCTAGGAAAACAATTAGAGGTGACTTGAGTGCGCGGAGAGAGCGTACCCCGGAACCACTTCCAATCTTTACAGCTTGACCGTTCTTGGGAGCTAGCTCAACGTCATTGTGGATCTATCCAACTTCTTTGGTAGATACACCTAGGTCTTCTCTAGCAGGCAGATAGGAGGTTAGATGATGGGAGCCAGAAAGCGCATACAAATCAACCCCTATCTCCTCCCCAAGAGCAACAGCGGGCTAGTTGACATCTATCAACCCGTCGTGGGGCTCATTATATGATATTTCCACTTGGAAGACATCTTCATCTAAATCCGAGTGAATAGCACTGACGACGTAGCGAAAGACAAGTGAGTATTCGGCACCAAAAGGAAAAGCTTGTCGGCACTCTGCTCCCTACCCATGAACATGAGAGAGTGGGAAGGGAGTTGCTATTGCGCCTTAGACATTTAGTTGGCTATTCTAAATGTTGGTCCACCTATATAATCCCCACAGAAGGAGAATCGCAATAGATCGGGCTCGCTAATCCTACCCCTCCCCCCTCATTCCTCGTTAATCCTTCCTCCCGAGCTTCAGCCGACCCCAGAAAACGGAGAAAATTCGCTGCCGAGCAAACCTTAAATTCGCGACGCGATCTTGCGACTGTGAATTTTGCCCTTAGCTGCACTACATCCATTCGACTTCACCTCTTCAACCTCCAAGGCCTCGATCTCTCTAACCATCGACCCCTCAATGTTTTGACCCTTTCTCAACACCGATGGTTCAGGACCACGGTTTCATTCAACATACATCCGCTAGTAATATAGCTCCACGCCCATCGTCAATCGCCATGGCGCAGCTCATGGCACCCCCACCTCTTCCAGGAGGTTATTCGCTCCGAGTACAGCTATTTTCACACGCGGTTCTCAACACTTCAGATCGCCCAATTCGATCTTTCCGTGTCTCTACTTCGCCTGAAGCTACTGTACGGGAGTTTTGTGCAGAGGCTTCTAGGATTCACGAACTCAGTTACGGAACGTAAGTGGAGCTTTTGTTTTGCTCCTCTTCGCTTCTAAGTCTGATGTCTCGATCTATTGCTGACTCGAGGTATTGGCAGACCGATTTCAATCAAGAAGTGCCAGGACGATCAGGAATTTGATGTCACGCAGACCGACGTCCTAGGAAATTTATTTGCGAACATGGCGGTGATTCGATTTATCCAAGCCTCGCCTCTCTCCAATATTCGCGATTCTGTTCCACCCACCTCCGCTTTGCGATTCAATGCCTCGAATATGCCCCAGAAAGTCGCAGGGCTGAAGCGAATCCGGGAAGGCAGTGCATCCCAGAACACGAGCCCTCAAGGACCTTCTAAATTAAACAAGAGACAGAGGGTGTTGGAGCCAGGTCCAGACACTCCTATTAAATCGCGCGAAACTGAACATACTAGCGAGTCGAGATTTCATGTCAATCGCAACCACAACTTCACTTTGGTGCCGAACTCGCAAGAGAGTGTCGATCTAGACAATGTGGATCTGGATGATGTTGCAACTCGGTATACAACCCCTCAAAATGTAAGACTTGATCCTTTTGAAGTCCCAGAGTCGCCAAGTCCCTGTGCATCTCCTATTTTGCATGGCACGTCTTCCTATGCGAAAGACTCAACTGACGATGAGGATGCAAAGGCTCAAACTCCGAGATCGAATCGGGTTACGAAGCCGAGTCCAAAGAATACGATGGGCACAACGCCCGTGGTCGAGATACCTGTGAAATCTCCATTTAATACCCCAAATTCACAAAGAGCGAAAAATGCCAGCCGCCATGTCCAAAGAGCTACAGAACGAGGCGCCTCGGTGTCAACGCCAGCTGCCAGCCCAACGTCCTGTCAGAGCCTTTCTACAAACAAGAGAATAACCAATGGTCTACGAAAAAGCCTTGATGCGACACCACCTGCTCCTGTCTCTTCTAGATCGCTCAGGCGCAATAGTCACAACAGCCCGCAAAATGTCGAGGAAGAGGATATTTATGATCAAGTTCCATCAGAAAATGATGACGCTGCAGCCATCATTGCTTTAAAGAGAGCCACGGCCAAATTGAGGAAAACCAAAATCCCTGTCAAGCCAGGTCTGAATCATGCTAATGGCAACTTCAACATCCCTACGAATGGCAACCGACGACCTTCTGCGTCTCGTGCTCAATGTTCTACCGGGTCACCAGGAGAATTGCCTCTGACTCCAAGTAGTATTAAGCGTCAACAGGAGGCCAACGACGCAAAGCAAGCTAGAGAGGCTGCAACACAAGCTGCGGAGAAACGGAAGCGCGAAGCTGAAGAAAAGGAGGCCGAGGAGGCACGGATTCTTGAGGAGGAAATATTGGAGAGAGAAGAGCAGGCACGCCTTGAAGCCGAAGAGCTCCGACGGAAGGAAGTAGAACGCCAGGCTGCACTTGAAGCTACACGGCTCCAACAAGAGGAAGAGGAGCGCAAAGAGACAGAAAGCCAGGAGGTAGAACGACAGGAGGCAGAGCGACAAGTGAAAGAGAGGAATCTGAAGGAACAACAAGCAAAGCGGCTGAAGGAACAGGAGGCCAAAGAAGCGAAGAAAGAAGAGGCTTGGCTACTCAAAAACGAAAAAGCCCGAGAAAGGAGTCTCAAAGCGAAAGAAAAACAAGCGGCAGCGAAGGAAGCTGTAGATCGCCTAAAGGGGGAGCGCGTAGAGTATGAGAGGTGGAAAGCACCGGAGTCGACGCGTCTTGATGTAGAACATAACCCAGAAGGCGACCAGCTCCAGCAAGAGGGAATTGCCAAAGACCAAACACAGCCCTCATCCTCACATAAGGTTGAAATACCGCAAGACCAAGCTCGCCATTCCTCTTCTACCACACCAGTGCCAACTAAGCAACAATCCTCAACGCCATTTATCCCAACTGGACGAAAATCTGCCTTGAGGTCTGTCAGCGCTTCTCGACTGTCTGGATCCCCATTAATACGATCAGAGTCACCGAGCGTGCAATCCCACTCTCTCGGTATAGGAATTGACGCACAGAAGCCCTTATTAAGGGAGAAGAGCAGAAAGATCTCCTTTGCTGAAAGTATTAAACCACGTGCCTCAATTCTGCCACCAACATTACCATCTGGAGCATTTCTCTCACAAAAGGCGACAGCGCCAAAATCGGTCAACTCTCAGTCTTTAGCTGATGAGCCTACACTCGCCACTAAGACTAGTGAACCTCTAAATAGTAAGTTCTGAACATTTGAGGCCTTCGAATGGTGCTGACAGTAGAAAAGAAATTCCAGTGGCGACTTTGAATTCTCCCATTTTACCACCACCTAGGATTTACCAGCGTAGTATCACGCCGATGAATTTGTCGAAGAGCAGTCAAGCAATTCTACCCCCTACTGTCGGCCCCCGAGCTCAGGCACTGTCCAGAAGCGCCTCAAGGTCAAGCATCGTTCCGAGCTCGGTAACAAAGAAGCCCATTCAGATAGACAGTATCTCGACATCGAATTCGGCTCTAGAGTCAACGATGAAAAGGGCCGTTGTGATATCATCAGACGAATCGGAGGAGTCTGACTCTGGATCTGACTCGGACTCAGCTCCTGAACCTCAATTAAACTACCCCGATAAAATAGCCCCCGTCAATGGTCGGTACTCCCAGTTGAGATTTCTTACTATTTGTAAAAAGGAATGAATTTGGTCACTCAAGTTTCGTGCTGACAGTGTTTCAGAAGCAGCTAAAACTCCTTTCACGATCTCGCTTCCAAAACCACAGGAAGACGACGAAGACGACTCATCGGACAGTGATTCTGATGAGGAAATACCCGCAAGGATCAGTCCGGCAACACTCGCAGCTCGTGCTCAAAAGAAACCCCCAGTCATAAGCAGGATCATTACCGCTGCCGAGACAGAAATAGAAGACGAATCAGAAGAAGACGACGAGGTGAGAAGTAACTCTTCATCGGCACGTGAAAGTCGGTCACCCATCGTTTTTAACCATCATCCCCAAGAAAATAAGGTCTCCAGGCCAGTTCACAGGGCGTCAGCCGATCTAGACGAGAGTTCCGAGGAAGACGAGGCTGACGAAGAGGACGAGGACGAAGACCAAGATGAAGAGATTCCTGATGCTCCGGCCAGGTCCCAAACTACCCCTCCTGGGAAGAGGAACAACGAAACCGAATTTTCTGATGGCTCTGAGTCAGCGGAGGAGGAAGAAGAGGATGCCGATGATCGTGAACCAAGCCAAGAGTTACCTCAATACGTTAGAATTCCGACGAAAGGTTCTCAACCTAATGGCTCGAGTCGACAAACTGGTGAGAATCATTCCGACAAAAGTGCAAGTACTCAAGAAGAGCTAGCCCAACAACTAACTTCTTCTGTCTATGAAGCACGGCAGACTACGGTTTCAAGTTCGATAGTATATCCCCCAACGTCAAGTATTGCCAAGCCTTCGCCAAGACCATCGATCAAATTTGGTGCAAGCCTTTCCCAACTCAATTTAAAGAAGCCTATCGTCGGATCTCCAGCAAACAAGAACGTCAATGGGTCAAAACCATCTATCAAGACTATACTAGCCGCATCAGATGAGGAGGGCGAGGAGGACGAGGAAGACGAGGAAGAGGAAGAGAGCGATGAGTCGGGCTCGTCAGACGAGGAAGCAGCGAAAATGCCACCACCTCCAAAGACAACCTTGCCGATGACAAGAACCATCAAAAGAGAACCTAGTCCTGATTCCGACTCAGATGATTCAGATGAAGCTGACGCAAAGAATACACAACGTCTTCATGCGCAACTTGCTCAGCAAATAGCAGGCATGAAGCAGAATGCTGCTCAGGACAGAGGAAGTAGTGCTGGTAGTATTTCCAACATCAGAGCGTCGCAGGCATCACCCGGAAAGGCTCTGTATGGAATGAGAGGCTCCTCCAATAAAGACAGGTGAAGCTTCTAACCTTTTAGATGTCCGCCATTGCACCAGAAGGGGTGTAGAAAGTGTGTTACGAAACAAGGATCGCGATTGTTGTACAAGTAATTCATGTCTCCCCGAAGCATTCACTATGGATGTCATAGTTGAAAACTCAAGTTTGATGTTCAAGTCGGAAATTAGCTGGCAGGGTATGACATAAGTGAACAACTGTGCGGCTGAATATTGTATTTAGCCTGCACAAATACTATGGATCGTCACTATGCAGGAACCATTTCCTTCTAGCTTCTCGTGATTACCAACAGCCGGAAATGTTTTCATCTGGATGTTTAAGGCTTGTTACGCTAGTACGCAATTTGGATTGATCATGGGGTGTTAAGTGCACAATGGCCCTTCGTATATATAAGAGATGTTTGGGAGCCACATTTTTCTTGGCTGCGTGTTACTCTTTCGATTATTTTGAGTCCTTATTATCATGGCGCCTGTTTCGCAGCTATTGTCGCTTCTTTCCATTGTTGGTACATTATGTACCTCAGTCTCCGCCAACGTCTTGCCTCCTCGGCAAGCAGAGGGCCACTGGGTCTCAGCATGGACCTCAATGCCGCAACTTGTAGAGCCTAATAATCTCCCTCCATCACCATTTGTACGTCTCCTTCATCCCCATTCATGTTCCCCTGTTCTCTCTTAATACCCTACATCCAGAAATCCGGCAGTGCAATCCTAAACGACGCCACCCTCCGCCAAACCCTCTACATATCACTCTCCGCCCCCCGCATCCGCCTGCAAATCTCCAATACCTTCGGCGGTTCCGACCTCTCTATCACATCCGCCTCGCTCGCCCTCCCCGTCGGCAACAAAGCCGGTGTCAAAGACATCATTCCCGCCTCCCTCCGTGGTCTCACGTTCAATGGTGGTGCAAGTGGGATCACGATTCCACGGGGGAAGACGGCGTATACGGATGCGATTAATTTTGAGGTTAAGAGTCAGGGGATGGTGAGTTTGAGCTTGTATCTAGCTAAAGGCCAGAGCGGGACGAGTATTACAGGGCATCCGGGGAGCAGGACTACGAGTTGGATGGCGTCGGGGGCAAAGGTTAATGAAACTAGTGTTGGGGGTGGGAATACGAAACATTGGTTTGTTAATGAATCTTGATCCGCTTTGAAGATGTCGAGCTGATGAGAAAACAGGTATTTCGTGAGTGCGGTTGAGGCGTGGGCTCCAAGTACGACTTCTGCCCTTGTGATTCTAGGAGATAGTATTACAGATGGTAGGGGCAGCACTGACGATGGCAACAACCGGTACCTTATACCCCGACTTCTCTCCCCCCTATTGGCTCGCTAATCTCCCGTCAGCTGGCCCGACCTCATGCTTGCACGCATGGCAGCCGCAGGTATAACCAATATCGGCGTGAACAACCAGGCAGCGGGCGGTAATTCTGTTCTCTCTGGTGGTCTTGGGCCACCTCTCCTTCAACGGTATACACGTGATGCAATCACACAACAAGGCGTGAAATGGATCATGATATTCGAGGGTGTGAACGATGTCCGTTGTCCTATCCTGCTCAAAACTATTTCAGTTTCCCCTTCCCGTCTACTCCTCTCTAACACTTCCAAATATAGATCGGCGGCGGTGGTACCGACAGCGGAAGCCAAACGCGTATAGGCGACTCCCTCATCTCAGCCTTCAAACAAATCGCCTCTGACGCCCACAAAGCCGGCCTCCTCGTCATCGGCTGCACCATCACACCATTTGGAGGCAATGGCCAGGGTTATAGTAATCCCGAGAGGGAGAAGACGAGACAGAGGGTTAATAAGTGGATTTTGAATTCAGGGGGGGTTTATGATGGGGTGGTGGATTTTGATAAGGCTGTTAGGAATGAAGGGAATGTTGCGTAAGTGAAATCGGTTTCGGTTTTATTGCGAAGGGGGAAGGATGTGATAATGCAGAAAGCATGCTAACTTGGTATTGGCAACAGACAACTCGGGAGCCAGTATGATGGAGGGGACCACTTGCATCCTAATGTCGCAGGATACACGGCCATGGCTGAAGCTGTGGACTTGACGATCTTCAAGTGAGGGGATGGAGTACCGTGGGCTTGAAGACGTAGACAGGAGCAAAATTAAATATGTAGAGTTGTATGAAGTTGAGTTCATGAATCTATCAAACAAGCTCCAGTGAAGTGAATTTGTTTTGCTTTGGATTTAGCTCGGCCTTACAGTACTAGGCCACTTCAATTTATGATTTTAGTGAACTGCCCTACTACCCACCCCGCACTATATAACTCTTTTACATAAGAGTTGGGGCCACCACACACGGCCCACTTAAGCGAGACGCGTCCGCGCCTCGATTTTTAATACTCTCTTTTTAAATATTAATTATTAACCAACGATCAATCGAATCGCCTTATAATTCACGATGAGTGACACTCTTATATTAAGTTCTCCACCCCAGAAAGAAAAAGGCGAATGGCCCACTCCCGTACGCGCCGTAGTGCGCAGTTTACAACGCGACGGATTTTCCTAGCGCGAGATCATCTCTAAGACCTACCTTCCACGACGTACTATTCGGCGTATCCTACACCAAGAAATAAACCGGCGACTACACAAAAAGAAGGACCGGAAGCCTCATTTGATGTCTATTAGACAGATCCGCCAATACATCCGCCATATCTCAAGATATTAGTCCACTCGTCGGCTCTCATTTGCGCAGGTTAAAGCCCAATTAGGAGTCCTAGCTTCTGTACGCACCATTCGCCGAGAACTATGCCTTACAGGCTACCGACGCTACATATCATACCCGAGACCTTATATATCACGTAAGCAAGCTAAGAGGAGATTGGCTTTTGCTTTAGAGCACCGGTGGTAGGGAACGTCGGATTATGCAGCCCATAGGAAGGACGGCAAGCTAGGGGGGGGGGGGGGGGGGTTAGAGGAAGGTCATATGGTCTGATGAAGCTATATTTGAGGTTAGGAAATGTGAAAGGATCTGGGTTACACACCGGGTAGACGAAAAACGCTATACAGATTACATGCGGTCTATTTACAGGTCGGGGAGGTTCTCGGTCATGATTTAGGGCGCTTTTGGCTGGGATTATAAGTCGGAATTGGTGTTTATGGAGAAGCTTCCTGGCCGCAAGGGTATTTGCTCTAAGGCCTACCTCCAGCAGGTCTTACAACCTGTGGTTTTCCCGTTGTTTGACCACCTAGGTCCGGAGTATATCTTCATGGAAGACGGAGCTAAGGTCCATGCCGGGAGTGCTAGACTACCACGGCTAGAACATGGGGTCCGCGGTTTTAAGTGGCCCCCTTCTTCACCATATCTGAACCCAATAGAGAAAGTGTGGCGATAGATGAAAGAAGAGCTAAAGAAATTGCCATATGTACCAAAAAATAGGAAGGATATGTGCAGGGAGCTCCAAAAGCTATGGGACCAGGTAGACCCACGTGACTTCCGGCATTACAAAGAGCAACTGACCTACAAGATTAAAGATGTGAGAGCCTTATGCAGGAGTCACAATTTGGTTTCTGGGGTAGGGTAAAGAGAGTATTTCTCAGGAAACATTTAATAGGGACTGCCCTCTATAATACAGGGACAAGCGAGTCTTTATATAGAGAGTGACTGCCTGACTAATCAGGTTTTAATATCCTCTAGAATCTTCTTTACCACCTTACTAATAATTTATAATAATTACTAAGAAAATAAGTGACTTATATAACTACTATTACGTTATAGTAGCTAACACACCTCCTCACTTATTAATATAGTAACTATAGTCTTAAAATAAGAAATAGTAAAACTATTACTATAGTTTTAAAATAGGTGTAGGTCGAATAGTTATAGCCTTTAATTTTTAAGGCTTTCTATTCTCTTAAGAGCTAGTATAATATCCTTAATATCTACTAGTTTAAAGAGGGTAATAAACTCGTAGTGTTTTTACCTAGGTAGGGCTTTTGTTAGACCGTCTACTAGTATAGTATTTATTAGAATCTAGTTAATTTTAAGTCTATTTTCTTAAACTTCTTAACGAAGCTAATACTAGTATATATTAACGTGTTTAAGCTAGACTTAATATCTACTATCTAGACTAAATAGACCTACTTTTAGAGTACTCGTAATCGTTTACTCTTCTAGATATTTAACTTATTTACTATTATATTTAAGTAGTATAGCTTACTTAATTTAAAGAATATTTTATAGTAGTATTTTTCTTTATCTTATTTATATATATCTAAGGCTAATTATTCTATTAATAGCTAATTTTCTAAGATAGCTATTAAAGGAAAGATTAGTATATAGTTAGGTAATCTATCTCCTTCTATATCTATACTAGTACCTTCTATATTTTAGCTCTACTAGGCTCTAAGAGGGTTCTCTTTCTAATAATCTTATATTAATATCTTAATACTAACTAACTTAAAGCTCTTAATATTAGAGAGTAATAGTATAGGCTCTAGAGTTAGAAGTTAGTATATATCTAATTATCTTTTTAATAAAGAAAGAGTATTAAGACTTAATAGAAAATCGAGTATATATAATTTCTCTACCTCTAGCTACTTAGACTTAATAACTATAAATAGAGGACGCTCTAGTATCTTAATAGTCTAGGTATTAATAAAATTATTAAAATCTAAGTTATATTTACGTAATTTATTAAAAGTTATATCTCTAGTAGTTATAATCTTCTTCTAAGAAGAGATCTATATTCTAAAGTTATTTATACCTTTATATCTATAGAGGTAGCTAATTAGTACTCTAGAGTAGATTTTATTAAGCTTAGAGCGATTTTAGATAAGTAGATAGACTATAGTACTATATACTATAAGATAATATAATTTTAGTATAAAACTAAACTCTTCTCTAGCTATTTATATAACCTTAATAGAAGACCTCTACTATAATACTCTAGTTAGTAATCTATTAATAATATAGATAGCTATTATAAAGTACTATATTTATAAAGACTTAGAGAAGTATATACTTAAGTATAATATAGTAGCTTTTACTATAATAGTATAGTCTACTAAGAGTCTTATATAGAAGTTAGAATTTAATTTCTAGAGTAGAGTAAAGAGAGTATTTCTTAGAAAATATTTAAAAGAGATTACTCTCTATAATATAGAAATAAGCGAGTCTTTATATAGAGAGTAACTATCTAACTAATTAGGTTTTAATATTCTCTAGAATCTTCTTTACTATCTTACTAATAATTTATAATAATTACTAAGAAAATAAGTAACTTATATAACTACTATTACGTTATAGTAGCTAATATCTATTTTTAACTATATATTACCTTAAATAAAATATATTATAAGATATAAATAAAAAAGTAGCTAAAGCGACTATAGCTTAGGTAGAGGATATTATAAAGAAGGCTTAGGAGTTCTTTATAGGATATTATTTAATCTATAGAGAATAAAACATATTACTAATTTTACTTTAAGAGTAAAGAAATTATAGTTAGTAGTCTAGAAACTATAAAAGGAGCTTACTAGATACTAGTAGACGAGAAAGAGAATAATAAATTAAAATTTTTAGAGGTTATTATTTATAATTACTTAGAAGAAGAATAAATATAGAATAAAAGTAATTATATAACAACTAGTAAATTAGAGATAGTTAAGATATTTAAGGTTAGAGATATATATATATATAATATATCTTATAACTATATTTATTAGAAATAATTATAGCTCTTAGTATTAGAGGTTTAGCTTATTTTAGGCCTACTCTTTTACTATATAAATTTACCTAAATTAAAGAATATTACCTTTAAAATCTCTCTCGTAACTAGTATAATTACTTATGTCTTATTACTTATACTTAATATTACTACTATATTACGAGCTAATAAACTTTTCTTCTATATCTTATAATTTTTAGAGTATAAGAGGCTAGACCTTAAATAACTTAAAAGAAATAGTTTCTAAAATTTAATTAAGAAGTATATAGAGAGCTTATATAAGCGTAGCTTCTATAAGGTCTTATATATATAAGAAGAGGTAACTAGAACCTTCTAGAAGTAATAGGATAGAGTAGCGTTAAACTAAATTAAATTCTACTCGTAGCTAGTACTTAGCGAGAGTCTATACTTAGTAAGAGCTTTTAGTCTAAGTATACTCTAGGGTCCCAACTCTTATATTACCTCTCTTCTTCCCTTCGCTTTCGCCTAGTCGTATACTTCTTTTATTTAACTAGAGCGGTAGTACCCTCTATTACTAATTCTAACTCTTAAGTTAGATATTTATAACCTACCTACTTAACTAGGTACTTCTATCGATTACCTCTTCTAGAAGCTTTCTTCTACTTAAGTATACGCTTTACCTCGTACTCTTCTATATTATCGACGAGTATTATAGAAGGCTAACTTTCTTTAATAACCTATTCTAGTAGTAGCGTTATATATATAGGTTATAGAAGTCTAGTATAAAATATATTATATATACTTAGTAGTATATTTAGATAGTAGTTATAAGATCTAACGACCTCTATAACTATAAACTTTATATACCTAGTATCTAGCTTCTTATAGAGCCTATCTATTTTAATATTCTCTAGACTAAGCTATATCTTATCTCCTACCTAGTAGTTAGATACCTAGTCGCGCTTCTAATTAGTCGCCTACTCCTAGGCTTCTTAGGCCGCCGCTATTACCGCTTACGCCCACTCTCTTACCTCTTTTAGTTTTCGTATAATTCGGTTAGCTTTAGCGATTAGAGAGTCTCTATTATCTACTTCTAATAATTTAATATCTTTAAGTAGGCTCTAATACTATCCGTAGAATAGAAAGAATAGGCTTATACCTATAGATATTAACTCTCGTTTATATATTCTAGATATAGCTAGCGGTAACTATTTAAGTTAGTCCTCCTAGGTCTAGTCTATAAACTAACGTAAGACTATTTTAACTACTTTATTTATTTGTTTAGTAGTACTATTAGTCTCTAGCGAGAAGGTAGTAGACAACCTACGCTTAATTCGTAGTAGCTTATATACTCTCTTTTATAGAGCGCTTATAAACTATATACTTCTATTAAAGACAATTACTAAAGATAGAAAGTAGTAGAGTAGATATCGTCGTAGGAACTATTTAGCTACTATTTTAGCTTTAATATCTTCTAGGCTATCTACTATTACCTCTTTACTTAACTAATCCGTGACTAGTAAATCTATAATAAAGTCTATAGATATTTCGGACTATATTCGATCTAGTATAGGTAGTAGCTTTAAGAATCTCTATCGGCGAGACCTTTATATCTTATTCCTCCTATAACTATTATAATTCTATATAAACGTATAGATATTAGTTACTATTTCTAGCTAGAAGAATAAGCGAGCTACTAGTATATATATAACCTTCCTACCTAGGTACCTATAAAGCGCTATATCGTAAGTTACTTAAATTAGGCGAGCCCTTAGGTTAAGACTATTAGGGACCTATTTTCGTCCCTAGAATAGTAGGTAGTCTTATTCTAATATTATATACTTAGATATAGACACTTTTAAGCTAAGCTCTATAGAAAACCTTCTAGTGCTAGCCTTTGTAGCGCTTAGGGCCTTATTATACTTAGGGTCGCTTACTATAGCCTAATCCTAGTCTATAAGCTCGTCTAGTAGTTCTTCTATTATATAGTCTCGTAGGCTAGTAGGACTAGCCCTAATAGACGAAACGCGAACTATAGAGCTTACTACTAGTATTTTAGGCTTTAGTAGCTATATATTACGGTCCGCTAGTCGCTTATTAGACCCGTTCTAAGGTATATCCTAGTCCCGTCTTAATAGAGCGTTCGCGCGTTTATTTTCCTTACTAGAGACGTATATAATATAAAAGTTATACCTAGAGAGAATTAAAGACTAGTATATCTAGCGTACTATAAGCTTTCGAACGATTATAAACTACTCTAGATTCTTATAGTCTATATATATATTAAACCGCTTAATACTACGTAATTTAGCGTCCTATTCTTCTAGGTAGTATACGATAGCTAGTATCTTCTTATTATAAATCTTATAGTTATATTCTACTAGGTTATTCTTCTTTAAAAAGAAGACGTAGAGTACCTATAAGCCTTTATCGCTTAGCTACTATAGTATACCCCCTATATACTACCTAGAGGAGTTAGTTTTAATATATATAGGCTTATTATAGTCGAATTAGACTAGTACGAGAGCTAAAGTAAATATATTCTTTAGCTTATAAAAGACTACGTCTACTCTATCGTTCTATATAAATTTTCGGTCTTTATACGTAAGCTTTATAAGTAGTCTTACTAGATCTAAAAACCCTTTAATAAAGCGCCTATAAAAGTTAGCGAACTCTAGAAAGCTATATACGCCTTTAACTAAAGTAAGTACCTTCTAGCTAGTAATAGCCTTAACCTTTTCTAAGTTTATTTTAAGTCCTATTCTAGCTTCGATAATAAACCCTAAGTACTTAGTCTCTTATACTTTAAATTCGTATTTATCGATATTAATTTATAAGCTAGTGTTCTAGAGTCGCTATAGTACTTAATATATATACTTATAGTACTAGTTCCTACTCTTAGACGAATATATTAAAATGTCGTCTATATAAGTAGAGTAGAATT
>MU251992.1:0-14065 GCA_019669835.1 Amylocarpus encephaloides
CTTTATCTACCTTCTTATTTCTCTTACTTAACCTAGCTACTTAATATTAGATATTTTAGTATTCTTAAATATATATATAAGTATTAAATTAAGACTTTTATTAAAGCTTATATTAATTATATTACTAAGGTCGAGTTCTTTATAGCTTTTTACGTAGCTTATAAGCGATTAATAATAACTTAAAATACGTAGACTAAATTTTATAAAGCTAGCTTAGTATCTTTTAATCTCTAGACTATAATATTAAAGCTTAATATTAGATTATAAACTTCTACGTCTACTAGACCCTCTATAAATACTAACCCTTAGGTCTTCTAGATATCTTATAACCTAATCGACACTCTTTTATAGACTACTCTTATTAAAAATTATATTATATATTATTAAGAAAGCTCTCTAACCTCTATTTTTAAGACTATAGTCGTATTAGCTAAAGGTATAGAGCTTTTAGCTTATAAGATAACTTTATTATTAGTCGAAGTCTATACTCTTTATAAGATAAATAAAGTACTTAGTAAGTATTATAGAACTAAAAAGACTCGGGTTTATTAAGAAGATATACTTACTATAGAGGATATATAGAACGTATTAGTCTAAAAGAAGGTAGAGAAATAGACTCGACGCGATAAGCGTTCTAAGAGAGAAAGATAAAATAAGAGATAACTCTCTAGATAATAGTATAGTACTTATAGAAAGACTAGTTATAATATACGAACTTATTAAGAGGTTATAGATATATCTAGTTTATTAGATTCTAAGTAGTTTTAATTAATATAATATATTATAGTAGTTTAATAATATTTTAAAGTAAGTAGGGTAAGAAAAGTATCTCGCTTAGTAATATATCTCGCTTAGTAATATATCTCGCTTAGTAATAAACTACGTTAGTCTAATTTAAAATATAGATAATATTATATAAAAACTCTAAGAAGTAGCTATCTTTACTATAACTATAATAGCTGTCGTCTAGTAAGAATAGGAAGAATAGACTAATAAATATAGAAAAGTAGCGATAAGTTATAAAGTAGAAGATAAAGTCTAGCTAGACCTAAGAAATATTTATATAATAAGAGAAAGTAAGAAACTTAACACTAAAAATATAAAGTACATAGTTACTAAAGTCGTCGGCTCGTATAACTACTAACTAAACACGCCGCTAGAGATTTATAATATATTCTACTCTAAACTATTACGCTTAGTATCGACCGATCCTTTCCCGTCCTAGCGTACGATAGACGAACAACTAGACCCTGTGTTCCTAGAGAGAGAAGTAGAATACGAAGTGGAAGAGATCTTAGGAATGAGAGATAAGCGTATACGGGGAGGGAAGTGGCAGAAACAATACCTTGTCAAGTAGAAAGGCTACTAAGAGACAACTTGGGAAGTAGACTAGGCAGTCTAAGACACAACTGCCCTAGAAGAATTTAAGAGAGAGTAATACACCGTACGGTATATATACCCCTCGGTAAGTTCGTACAAGGCTATAAGTCACAGTATGAGTCATTGTACGAGGCACATTACATAAGACTAAACGTGTAGGAGGAGAGAAGTGTGAAGGGGAGAAGCGAGAACTGAGAAGTGAGAAGTGACAGATAAGAAGTGTGAATAAGCGACGATTGTCACTACCTATACGTCTGTCAAAAGGCCCCTTGTATTAACTTCCGTAGGATTACTAAATGGGCCGTACAAATAGAAGGAGGGGGATATTATTATAGTTCAGAACCATGTGAGCCTCAGGAGTCGATCACCTGATCTTGCCTTCGGCTCTAAGCGAGCAGGCCTCTCGTACGAGATATATTTGTCAAGCTTCCGCTCCTTCTTCTCTCTTTAGATTATTCTCCTTGTTCTTACAATTGACATTCAGTTGTCTTATTCTCAGTGTCAACCCGTGACAAAAAGAATTACATTTCTGTCCTTAGGCACCTCTCACAGTCTCCTAATTTAAATCCCATGAAAGGAATATGAAATGTATTAAAGCAGAGAGTTAGGAAGAGATTGTGACATACTTTAGAGGAGTATAAGGCTTGTTTATAAGATGAATGGGATAAGATTACTTTGGAGGAGATTAGGGCCCGAATTAGAGAGATACTAGAGCGTTATAGACAAGTAGTAGACTTCAGAGGTCTCCTAGTTAAGTCAGATTTATGGTAGATAGATTATTTTTATAATTCAGTTTTATTATAGCTAAATGGGTGGTTTTTAGGTGTGTTTTTGGTGGTTTCGGCTAAATTCCGGCTGGTGCGCGACTTTTGTCAGACCCTGGTGGTATTTAACCACTTTAGGTGGCCTCAACTCTACAACTCATCAATCAAACAATCATTCACTTAAATGACCCTCAACTTACGCTCAACTCGACATCTCCATTCTCTCGATAAAACTGACACATGTCCCGTACTCCGTAGAGCGTGACGTAAAGAACTCTTAAGTAAGGTCCATGCTTCATCTCTTTTGTTCTGGATTCCATTCTTCGCGTAATATTCTACCCTCTTCCCAACTTTTTCTCTCCAAGTTGAGAGTAAGATCTGTCGAGCTGAGAATACCATTTTTAGGTCCATCATGCCTTTATAAGAGCGTCGTTTCGTTAACTCTCTGGGAAAATCTTTTCTATATTTCCGAGCGCTGCAATGAGAGAAGGTCCTCTTTAAGCAGTTCCTCTACATCTCATTCATCTCCTGGCTCAATTTCTCCTTAGTACGTAGGAAGCGTTATTTCTTGTGTTCTAGTGATTTCTCCTCCTCTGCTTGCCCTTTTGCTTCCTCGCTCTTCGCATTGTCTCATAGAACCAGCACTTAGCATTTCATTAGGAGTATTTGGACGAACGCTTCTTCGGCGTGATAGGAGAGGAAATTATAGCCAAGACGATTCAAGGAAGAGCAGATTGCAACTGTTGAGCGAAAAAGAGCAGATGGGCATGGAACCATTGGTCGCAAAAATATGGCGTGGCGTTGTTAGAGTCAGCTAGGGCTAGGGTTAGGAGGCAAGGGAGTTGGTTGATAATATCAGTGGCACTCTTTGACAATTAGCATACTTCGTATGTTGTCATATTCCGTTGCTTACGTTGTATCCGTTACGAACTCCTATTGGCCCCGGCTGATTACAAGCCCCTGCTTCGAGCCATTGCCTACATTGGGATTAGTCTGTCCTTCCCTTCTTTGCACGCTTGAGAACGTCTTTCTGTGGAACCCATCAAATGCATATCATCAGGCTGCTCCACGTAGGGTTACTCTCATCAAAATGGGACAGTCTTTCGAAGACAAGCTTCCTTTGCATAAGGCCACATCCATCGAGGGACATTATCCGCGTGCCAAGCCTTCAAGCTTCCATCTAATACTTCACACGACTATCTCATTGCCAATAGTACTGTAACTGCTGTGAGCATGGTATATGGAGGAAGGCTGTCGAAGGCGTGTGAGCCTTGCAGGGCACGCAGAACTAAAGTATGTTTGTTGATCTCTAGGACTTCTCCACACACTCGCTAAATGGCAACAGTGCGATCTTCTTTACCCCGAATGCAGTCGATGCTTAAGGGCAAACAGAAAATGCCATGGATATCGCGATACAGAGGGATTGCGAATCAAAGACATGAGTGAAACCGTCATCAAAAAGTTTCGCAGGCGGAGTCAAGTCCCACACTTAAAATCACCCGATGGCCCTATAGAAGCCAATCAACCTGAGCTTAATTTGGCGTCTCCAGCTTTCGGCTTCAACATTGAATTGAAACTATCTTCATCCCCAATGATCCCAATTGAGGACCGTGCCTTCTACTACTTCCGTGCCACATTCGTGATCGGCCAATCGCGGTCCTTCCAATACCTCGAAGAGTATTACCAAGGGCCCATGAGTGTTTATCTAACGCTATGCATCCAAGCCGTTGGACTCGCCAGCCTCTCCAAAGCCACACGTTCATCAAAGCTAGAGAACCATGCCAGGCGAGTCTATGGCACGGCCCTACAGTCCATCAATGCAGCACTTCGATGTCCAGATCTTGTTCGGAAAGACGGTACGATGTCAGCGATCATGCTCTTGGACCAGTTTGAAAGGCTCGTGCCGCCCACAATGAAGTCAACGGAAGCTTGGACGAATCACCTCAACGGGCCGCAGCTCTTATGAAGCTAAGAAGGCCAGATCAGTTCAAGACCAAAATGGGGCTTGAGATCTTCATCCAGATGAGCTCGCGGATGTTCGTGACTTGCATGGAGCATGAGATACCGCTTCCGGAAGACTTTCTGGCGTTGAGGCGTTTCGCGGAAAACTTCATGAATACCTCTGATGTTATTTGGCGTCTAACAAATATCACCATTCCCTATATTGCCTTCCGCGCGGCTGTCAAAAGCAACAGCATCAAGGATTCTAGCAGGATTATCGCAGATGCTGCTAGAATAGACGCCCAGATGGCTAGACTGTTCGACGATCTCCCTGCATTGTGGACACCGCAGAGGATCGAAGTCAATGGCAAGTCAGAACTAGTCTATGAGGGTCATTATAATCTCTACCTCGACTATCGCATCGCTGAAGGTCTGAACAGCATCCGTGGTTGCCGGATGGCTCTTTTCGACATCATGATTAACGAAGCTACAAAAATCACAGGCACTCTGGAGGACTACTTCACCACTTGCTCGCTTTCATCAGACACGGCTACCTGCGTTCAACTCGCCCGCAAAAGTCTCGCCGAAACAACTTCTCTTATATGTGCATGTGTTCCGCAACTTGCAGGCTATGTTGCTCGCCTCGATAGTGAGCCATGCCATACCATAACACCTCTTGCTGATCTTAGGATTGATACTTCTAATACCGCATCGGCCTATGCCCTTCTCTGGCCTCTTTTCGCCGGCGCCAATTCTCCGCACACGGAGCCAAGTGCGAAGAAGTGGATTGTGAAACAATTAACGCTGATAGGGCAGCTGTATGATATTGAGAAAGCGGCTGAACTAGCTAGTATTTTGGAGAGTGGAGTGAAGATGGACATTTGGCGAGTTTATGCGATGGTGGGGAGTATCTGTTACTCGTCGTGACCGTTATTGCTTTGTCGGACGGAATTATATGGATGAATGAGTCACCTCTGTCACCGAAAAGGATCTCTTGAAATAAAGTTTGCGATCGTGGTCTATTCTCAAAATCTCTAGTGATTGGTTCCCTTACAGATAAAATGCTCGCTTCTTCATCCCCCTTTCCACGGCCTCGCTTGACCCTGCCAGAGCGGCAAGGGCTAGTCCAGATCCAGGCAACGTCTTGACCACCCACTTTTCTCTAATTCTGGATGACTGTAAAACGGTATCCCCTTCCAACACCGACTTCCTTACGGAGTTCAGCTTTGCAACACGGGATGATGCAACATATTTTCGGCCGAAAGACTTTCGGCTCTCGGGAGAAGGCGAGCTACGAGAAGAAGCCGCAAAGCGTTTTTCTGCTTCGAGTCCTTTGCCGGATTTGGCAATCTTGATGCTGCTTGTTTTGCGTTGGAGATCCGTCGAGGATCTAGCTGGAGTTGGTATGCTGAATGCTGATTTATGTGGACCAAGGAAGAAATGTTTGTGTTTATAAGAGTGAAATCCTTTCAGTGTTATTCTGCTCATCAAAATTGCGAGTTCTACGTCGTCTCACCCTTTGTATTATATCTTCGGGGAGAATTCTAATTTGTTCGTCTTCTCATTCTATAAAACACAATTCTCGCACCTTACTCTTCGTTACACCTTGGCCATGGCAGTACGAGAAGCAATCGCTATCATCGAACTCATAGTCTACATCCCCACCCTCCTCACAGTTCTCATCGTTCTGTTCCGCCACGGCTTACAAAAGCAACTCGGCTGGATCTACCTCCTAATCTTCACCATCGTCCGTCTCGCCGGCGCCGTTTTTGAAATTCTGCACAACAAAACGCCCTCCAACCACACTTACACAGAATGGTCTCTCATCCTCCAGTCCGTCGGAATCTCACCACTCCTACTGTCCTCCCTTGGACTCCTTAAACGGGTCATCGACTTCACGCCCACGACTGTCCGCTCCAAGGGGGGGAATGCAGCAGTGGGGGCACTATCCATGAGATTTGGAATTATCTCAAAGCTTGCAGCGAAAGCGTCAGCAGACGCGAGGAGGAGTCGACTAATCCAACTGCTCCAACTCCCTTGCACCATTGCGCTCATCCTCTGCATCTCAGGCGGCACAGACGCCGCGTCTTCGACTTCCACGCCGGCTGAGCTCAAATCCGGGAGGACGGAAACGAAATGGGGGGTTGCCATCTTCGTCGTGCTCTTCATCATACTCGTTGTATTGGCTGTGTATTCGATGTTCGAAGTACACAAGACCGCACGCGGGGAGAAGCGAATCCTCGTTGCGGTTATCATCGCACTGCCGCTCTTGGGGTCGAGGGTGTTGTATTCGGTGCTGTGCACGTTTCATGAGAGTCCTATTTTCAATCTGGTTGATGGGAGTGTGGTGGTGCAGATTTGCATGGCGACTGTTGAGGAGGGGCTTCTCGTGATTATGTATGCAGTAGTTGGACTCACCGTGCACAAATATGGAGAAGGCGGTGTGCTAAGTGCTAGAGAGCCAAGGAGCAGCAGAGGACCTAGAGGAGGAAACTGAGACGGCACGAGCAGGCGAGGGTTTGGGCAGAGGAGAACCAGTATCCCGGTAGACCTTTGCAAGGGCCGGTCATTTATGTGGTGGGAAATGAAGGAAGAGGAGATTGCTGAAATTCGTACGCTCTGTGCACTATCTGGTCAGAAGTTTGCATTGGGAAGCGCTCATTCTCACATTCACAGAAAAGGGGGTGGGGGGGCCGAGTCAGCTCTTAATATGTGTGGATAGGTCAAGAGTAGTCGGTTATCGAAAGTCCCTCCCGCCACTGCGGTGGAAGCCTTTGTTCGCTACGCTCTAAAATAAATTTAAAATAGGTAGTTGTTTACAGCTAGAATACATTGTTAACGCGGATATTATCAGGGTGTGCTTTGAGAGGGTAGATGGGTAGGCGGAATTTGTATACGATTCGGTGGAATTTCGCCTAGTATTCGCCCTATGTGCCTCAACGGCCCCCCTCTCGTGAATCGTGATCTTAGGCGAGCTCTGAGAGGGTATGTACGAAATACGGCTCTTTTTGTCCATATCCTTAATAACAGTTACGGCTAACATATGTCGAATTACAGCCGAGTAATAGCGTTTAATCCTGCTCGTTTCGCTTTAAAGTTTATACACTTGTCGTCACTACCTACAACGGACAGGGGGAAATAAATGTAAAAAGACGCGATAGTATTTGACCAATGGTGGACGGTCAAGAGTTATCCTAGCCAGGTGATTGGTGCTAAACTTTCCCAAAATCAGGTGATATGACATCAGTTTTACATCCTTTTCGTCCTGTAGGTTGTAATACCTTAAATCGATCAGGCGAAACAAAGCTCACGTGATACCATATCTGTGGCCAATCATAGACTCCCATTTTCGAAATTAGGCCATCCCGGCGCTTGTGAACACGTTCTAAGAACTCCGGCCTATTTTTAGCCCGGGGCGATTCTGCAAACACCCTGCGCCGCATCATCTCCATCTTTTCCAAGTTAAAAAGTATCCTGTCTCTTCCCCCAGATTTTCCCCAACATCTCCCTTTTCGCATTCTGCATCGTCATTGCGCAAGCATGGTAGCCACGCCGCCCCCCCCCGCTCTCGACTCACTCCCAGACGAGATCATCATTCAGATCCTCTCACATCTACCATTGCAGCGAGATCTCAGCGCCACATCTCTGGTCAGTTGGCACTTGTATTCCGTCGCCGTCCCCGTGCTGTACAAGAGTATCTTGTTCGATCAGCCGAAGCATCATTTCACTTTTAGTGAGAGTCTGGCGAAGAGACCGAGAAGGGGGAGTCTGATTCAGGATATGAGGCTGGAGTATCCGAGTAGTGAGGTGTCGGATTTTATTTTTAAGAGGGAGAGTCGCATCGATGGCTTCAGCCATACGATTAGTACGATGAGCAATTTGGAGTTGTTGGAGGTGAGCGTGCCTGAGGGGTTGTGCCATGGGATTGGAACCTTATTTAATGGGCCGTTTGATCTGGCTTGTTTGAAGACTTGTGAGTTTGAGTGCGGCTGATGAGATTTTGAGTGGTACTGATATGGGATAGGTTCCTTATTCTACCAATGTGAAGATGGCGGATATTGGGATCTCAAGGAGAACATCCATATCTTTGGCCATCCGACCTTGGAGACACTCACAATCACGCGCGCAAGACTTGACGAGAAGGGCTTTGAGAGTGTCGAGCAACCATCTGAGACGGCCCTGACGAGCCTCAAGCTCATTGAATGCGACATCAACGATGAAGCTCTCTCAGAACTTCTTCTCTTCCCAGATGCACTCAAGGAAATTACCATCACTCACTCAGCTGACCCATCACCACCCCTTGAGGAAAGCGCCGATGCAACCATGCATGACTACCTACTTGCTCTCAAATCAGCAAATCATTCTTTAGAGTACATCTCAATCGACTTTCCCTCCCTCGCTGGCAATAAAGCACTTCGCATGCGCGACTTCGAAGAGCTCAAAACCCTCCATCTTCGGGACTACCAACTCTTTGGAAAGTCCTCCAGCTCACCACGTCTTCACTCTGTTGCACTACCACCAAACCTGGAAACCCTGAAGTTTTGGGGCCCAACTGGAGAGGATGAGGAGGTCGCTGAGTTGTTTTGCTATGAGATTGAAAACATGGGAATCATGGCGAGGAATTTGAAGCATATGGTTATTGAGGGGCCTGGAATGATTCCGGAGAATATTCTAGAGGCTTGTAAGAAGGCGGAAAGTTTTGAGTTGGCGGTCCGGTGAGAGGAAGCATGTGGAGGATCGAACGAAGAAAAGTATTCGGCTTGAGGTTATCACACGCTGGATATGAATGATCTGGATAATCGCAACCGGCCGTCAATTACAATCAGTCTTGCAGGAAGGATCACAGGATATCATGGGGCACACTTCCCGTATGCACATTACACGACCTACAACAATACCCACATACAGCGCGATAGATTATAGAATGGAGAACAGTCGCTTTGAGCGGTTTTAGATCAGTAGAGAGAGCAAGTACAAGAGGGTTAGAGCAACTGGCAGCCCGCACTGCGTTTATTATTAAACCTAGAAATACCCCAAATGGATTTTGTGTCAAATTCGTCCCTGACATGTAGGAGGAGCAAAACACCTCAGAGCAGGGCAGTGGGGGAAGAGCGGCCTTCTGGACCAAGCAAGCTTATTTATACGCAACGCAACCTTGAGTCGAGCTCTTGCTCTTATTCTGTCGGGCACCCTGCGTTTTAATCCGAGCTCTGTTCGCGCAGTCCCCCAACCTGAGTCAAGTTCGTTGTCGACCGATGGTAGGACAATAGTAAGGATTCACAGGCTGGCCCATATCTAATTTTCCTCCCAAGGATAATAGCCGTAAGCGGCATTTCTTCACTCGAGGGAAAATGAAGATAAGGGAAATCTCTCGGTGAGCTAGGTAACGAATCAGGGCCAGAGACTAAACTCCCCTCCTAGTATATAATGGCTCTAAGTATCTAAATCTACAGTACGTATTAAAGAATAAGGTATATATTCTTCTCTTAGTTCGTGGTTCGCCGTCTGGATCATTTACTAATACCTACTATATATAATAGTATGTTACTAAATTATTGAGGCTTAGGTAACAGCTATAAAATGTTATTCTAACGAAATTGTAAGAGAAGTTGGACGGCGTGTTAGTACTTCGTAGTCTAGAACTCTTTTATGCCGATAAACTTTTTGTTGTAGATTCCCTAGCTACAAGGTAGTAAGGCACATGAAGTAGCGAAGATTTATAGACTTGTTTAGATTCGGGTTAGATCATGACCAAGTAGCGTGATCTATCCCTCTCCCACTCTCTTTCTTCTTCCTTAATTTTACCTTCCTGTATAGAACCTGCTCTTCAGAATGCTTCAGCCCTGACTAACCCGTGACAGAAGTAGGATAACTAGGTGACTTCAAAGAAGCCATACGGGCTTCCAAGAGCCAAATGAAATCCAAGAGCCAAATGACATCCAAGTAACGAACGAACTGGTCGTTTGAACACTTCGTTCTGCCCTAATTTAGAGATTTCATCAATGTTGAGTTAGTACTCTCCATATGTAGCTACTAAGAGGGAACGATAAATAAGGGTTAAGGTTTTAGCTTAAGGGATGAATATTCACTTACTCTTTAATACTCTGTGTAAGTGTCAAAAACAGTAGTATAGTATACACGTGACCTTGTTTAACACTCTGGCCAAGTCTACAAGGTATAAGACAGTAAGTTATTCTACGCTAGCTAAGGTACATATAGTCTACTAACTCACTACCGTATAGTACCTTATTTTATAACAGTAAGTGCGTGTTCTATTCCGTTTTCTGATTGTATCTTAACGTTCTAGTCTCTGTTTCCCACGCTAGTATAGACTTTAAGATAGTAGAATATAAGACAGAAGTTAACATCGATATATAGTATAGTATTCACGACATTAGAGACGCCTAGAAGTACAAATTAAGGATTCCTCTAGGAGACTACTGTCCTTACCATATCTTCCACTATCCTAACTAGTAAATTGGATAATATACTAGTAGGAAAAGCCTTCCTTATATAATACTAGGAAATGAACACCTCTTCGAATAAATAGCCTAGAGCATTTCAAGTACGTTCTCCGTCAGAGCGTACTGTACATTCCGAAGATAAAGTAATACGATAGAGATCCATATATAATCTATACTAATACGCTTAAAAACTAGACATAACCAAGCGATAGACCCCATCCCCCCCCCTTTCTAAGATTTTCAAGCTAAGCGAAGCTGTTTGCTGTCGAGAAACCTTTTGCTGTATTTCGTGAACCAGCTCCACTTCTGACTTTCACCACTCCTAGCCTGAAATGACAGCGGCATTGGCAGCTGGCAAGCACGTCTATTCCACGGCGCATGTCTCATGAGCTCTTCCTATTTCAGTTCGCCGTGAGTAAAAAGCCTCACGAGTCTCTGTCCTTGATATGGGACTGCGACAGTCGGCTGGGTCTTCTCCTCGCTCGCATGTCCTAGATTCAAGATTAGCCCGTGGGGCAAGTAATCTTGCGATTTAAGAATGTGATGACATTTGATAACCCCATGGCTTAGCGCTGGGTTTCTGCCTAGATTCGCGCTTTTATCTCCCTTTGAAAACTTCGGTCGAGGGAGTGCGGTTTGCCTTTCGGCTCATTGCAAACCAATGAATAACATAGCGCTCCTATCTTGCCGTTTAGGTATCCTTATCTCCCCCTGGACCTATCCTCTTCATATTAATATATAACTTATGACGGTAGCCACACAATGACTTTTTAAAAAGTCCCTGTGCTAGAGAGAGATGTTTATTGTCGGGAATATTTATTGTCGAGCTCAATTTTGTTGCCATTCCGGATTTGGTAGCTCCAATTTGGTTCTTTTACCTAAGGAACTCAGGGGGAAATAGACTCTCGCTTACCACTTTCACCTCTAGATGTGTACTCTCGACAACGCCAAAGGGTCTCGTATATAAAGAGCCAAAGCGTCTTCCCTTTCGTTTTAAGATCCCTCTGTTTAGTACTTAGGGCCTATTCACTCCCAAACACCGCGGTATTGTATTTCGGGGTTTGAGGCGAAACGAGCGAGGTTATCCCTAATTAGGAGCGCCATAACTAGAAGCTAGGTGAACAGTATAGCATGTTTATAGGGAATATCTGTAAAAAAACCCGACCTAATACCATGTAGGGAATGAATGATCTAGCTTAGTAGATAGTATTGTTTGTTTGTTTTATCATTTTAACGTCCTGTGTAAGTTAAAGACTATAGTAGGACGCCAGAGCCTCAGGTCTGGAAGCCAAATAGTAGACTAGCTATAGGTTAAGATGTTTTTTTAGTACTTCGGAAAGATTTTCCTAGTCGGGGGACAAGTTCCCTATTAAGGACTTTTGTTAGCTACTATAATATAATAGTAGTTATATAAGTCACTTATTTCCTTAGTAATTATTATAAATTATTAGTAAGATAGTAAAGAAGATTCTAGAAGATATTAAAACCTAATTAGTTAGATAGTTACTCTCTATATAAAGACTCGCTTATTTCTATATTATAGAGAGTAGTTCCTATTAAATATTTTCTAAGAAATACTCTCTTTACTCTACTCTAGAAACTAAATTCTAACTTCTATATAAGACTCTTAGTTATAAGCCTAAACTTATACTAGAAGACTAATTATATATTATATCTCGTTTTTAGTCTCTAAATATTTTTTTATCTAAGTTAAAAACATAGTCTTTATTCTACGAATATAAGAAGTTAGTTTCTAATTTTATATACTATTTATAACACCTAAAATAGCTCTACTATATATAAATTTATAGTTAGTTCTACTAGAAGTACTAGAGGACTAGAATAACTAGTATTATATAGTTAAAATAAATACGACTAGTCTAGGAATATAGAATAATATTAACTCTAATTCTCTAGTACTAGAGAAGCTTTTACGATCTTTACTATCTACTATTAAGTCTATTAGACCTTAAGTTCTAGAATAATCTAATAACTTACTATTTATAAAGTTTAAGAAGCTTTAAATATAAATTATACTTAAAATATATAGAAATAACCTAATAGTATATAATCGTAAGTAAAAGGCTCTTAATAAGACTCTAATAATTCTTATTAATATACTTAAGTATAACGTACGATTAGACTAGTATTACTTAAGAGTATAAAGGTAGGTTAGTTAGATAGATAGAAATATTATTACTAATTAAAACTAATAATCTTTTATAAGTTACTAAGTATAGTATAAAGATACTATATTTAAGTTAAGTATAAGACTTCTATTTATATAGAAGATACGATCTATTTATATAAAACTCTTATATTATAGATCGCTTTAGATTATTATAATCTAAAGTAACTACTTATACTAGATTATAGTAATCTTATATAATCTTATATTATATAACTTATAGCTTCTCTATACTATGTTTAGTCTCTTAGAGTAGCTATTACTAAGTCTTAGAGCTATATTATCTATTCTAGTAGTTAGCTATAATACTATTTCTCTTTTAGTTAGTATATCTTATACTTTAGCTTTAAAGCTATAGATATTATAATTATAATTTCTTTTCTTCCTCTAATTATATCTTCTAATAAATCTTCTAAATACTTATAATAAATTACTCTTATCTTAAAAATTAAGAGATCTATTCTTATTAAAGAAATAGTACTATATAACTTTTATCTACGTTTAAAATATTACTATATTATAGTAAGCGCCTCTATCTTATAATATTTTAAATATATCTATTATAGTTAAGTAAAATATAATTTTTAATAAAAACTATCTATAATAAGTAACTAGATATTAATAGATTATTAGTATAAGAAGCTATATAATAAATAAAAAGAAATAATAGTAAAACTTCTATACTTATTAAGAATAGAGAAGGTACTAAATAAGTATAAATAAAAGATAGTTAAGTTAGATATCTTAACTCTAGACGAGTTAGACGTAAAGAAGATAGAGAAGTAGATAGAGATTTTAAGATTAAAAGAGTCTATTATAAACTTAGAGAAGACTTCTACTCTTCTTAATAATTTTATCTTAAACCTAGAGATATTATCTAGTCTTTCTAAGTTCTTCTAGAATAAAATAGCTTCTTTAGACCCTACTAGGCCTTTAGATCTAGAGTCTTCTTCTCTAGGTCTATCTAGGTCTTTAACTAGAACTATTAGATTAGATCTAAGTAGTTTATATTCTATATAAGCTTTTATAAGTTTTTCTTATTTTTATATTCTTTTTATTTTATTAAGTATTCTTACTAACCTATAATAGTAGTTTAGTTATTAAGTAGCTTCTCTACTTTATATATATTAAAGTTATTTTCTAGTTATAGTTTCTTATTTATTACTAAGAGTATTAGCTCTTTAGCTCTTTAGCTAGTTCTAATAAAGAAATATAAAAGACTTTATATAGCTAAGATCCTTTAGGTAATCTTAGCTTATAGTTAATAGATCTCTTCTATTCTAATATTTTAAATAGTTCTAACTTCTTAAAATCTAGTTTTATACTTA
>MU251993.1:0-14061 GCA_019669835.1 Amylocarpus encephaloides
TTCTACTACTAATTTATTAAGAGATACTTAAATATTATTATACTACTTATATAACTTATAAAGAAAGAAGTACTATTTAAGATAGAACTTAAAGAAAAAGAAGCTATATAATATCTTAAAGATAAGTTTACTAAAGAACTAATTATTATAAGCTTTTATAAGAATTAATAAAGTATTATTAAAATAAATACTTTTAATACTACTATAGATACTATATACTTCTAGTAGAATAAGAAAGAAAAACTATACTCTATAGTATACTACTTTAAGAAATACTTACTAACTAAGTAGAACTATAATATTTATAAGAGAAACTAATAACTATTATTAAAGCTATTAAATACTAGAAGATCTACTTATAGAGAGTAAAAATCTCTATTATTATCTATACTAACTATAAGAATCTTTATACTTTTATAACTATAAAAGTTCTTAATAATTAAAGAATAGTCTAGTAGATAAAAAAACTCTCTTATTTTAATCTTTAGATCTACTATATTAAAGAAGTAAATAATCTATAAGTAGATACTTTAAGTAGATAATCTAGTTATAAGAGAAATAAAACCTATAAAGAAATAGTTATTCTATAAGAAGATAAAAATAGTACTCTTATCTTTAATACTTATAAAATTACTATTCTTATAAAGATAAAAGAACTATAGAATAATAAGATTATCTAAGCTTAAGAAAAGAATTTAAAGAATCTAAAGAATATTAAATACTAGAAGAGATAATTAGTTATATCTAAGAAATATATAAAGAAGTTTATTCTTAAGTACTATATAGTACTAGTCTATAAATATTAAGAAGTTTAAAGAACTCTTTAGTAAATTAAATAGTACTATTATATTTACTAACTCTTAATACTTATAAAGAAGATAGTTAGAAATTATAATATATATATATAAAATATAGCTAGCTAGTATACTTTATATAAACTTATAAGAACTATACTAATTCTAGATATACTATAGAAGTTAATCTAATAGAATTTTATTATAAAACTTCTACTATTAAAAGATCTAATAATAGAAGTAGTATATAACTCTATTCTAGTTATTATAAAAAGACTTACTAAGTATATAATTACTATACTATATTTAAAATCTAGTACTACTATAAAACTAGTATTTATCTTCTTATAAGAAGTAGTTGTAAACTATAGAATATTAGAAGAAATAATCTTAGACTAAGATAAGCTCTTTATATCTAAGTTTTAAACTATCTTAACTATCTACTTAGAAGTTAAGAGAAAATTATTAACTTTATTCTATTTAATATAATTATATAGAACCTTAATTATATTAGTATCTTAATTACTTTTCTACTACTCTACTACTTTAAAATATTATTACTTAATTATAATATATTAAATTAATTAAAACTACTTAGAATCTAATATACTAGATATATTAATAACCTCTTAATAGATCTATATATTATATCTAGTTATTTTATAGTTTTTATAATACTACGTACTTAGCTATCTCTTATTTTAATAATCTCTTCTAGAGCGCTTATTATATTAAATCTACTTATCTACTATCTTCTAAACTAAAATATTATATATATTCTCTATAATAAGTATATCTTCTTAATAGATATAATTCTTTTTAGCTCTATAATACTTACTAAGAGCTTTATTTACTACGAATATTATTTATAGCTTAGTTATTATAAGAGTTATCTTATAAGCTAATTACTTTATATCTTTTACTAGTATAATAACTATATAAAAAAAAGATATTAGTAAGCTTCTCTAGTAGTAAGCGATCTAGTTCTTTATAAGAGTTATTTATAAGAGAGCTTTAATAGTATTATAAGAGATCTAAGAGATCTAAGAGTTAGTATTAGTAGAGAGAGATCTAGTTAAAGTTAGAGTCTATAACTTTATATTAAGCTTTAAAATTATAACCTAGAGATTAAATAGTACTAAGCTAGCTTTATAAAACCTAGTCTATATATTTTAAACTATAATTAATTTAATATATACTACTTTAAAGACTAGAAAGAACTTAATCTTTATAATATACTTAATATAAGTCTTAATAAAGGTCTTAATCTAATAACTATATACTTACTTTAATATACTAAAATATCTAATATTAAGTAGTTAAGTTAGATAAGATAAGTAGAAAGATAATTTAAGAGTAATAATATTATATATCTTATAGTACTCTTAGAACTTAGTTAATTAGTAGCTCTTATATCTATTAAGAACTAGTATTTAATATAGACTCTTTACTTAATAAGTAGTATATCTATTAAAGTATTTAAGCTATTCTAGCTCTATCTTATTATTTATTTATCTATTACTTATTAGTTTAATAACCTAGTTATATAAAAGGCCGCCTTTAGTATATTAATTTATAAGATAGATTTTATCTTAAACTATTAGAAATAGAGAAATATTCTAACTCTTTCTATTAATATAAGTAATTACTATAGTCTACTCTTAATTTACTAGCTAAACTATCTTACCTCTACTATATTAATTAGTACGAGTTATAACTATTAATATATAAATAATATCTATTATAAATTCTATCTTATTAAAGTTATAGAAATTATAATCTAAAATACTATATTTTACTCTTATATTCTATACTATAATAAAATCTTAGAATAAAGAGATAAAGTAATAAACTAGACTATAAGAAATTAGAACTATTTAAAATATAAGAAATAAAAGAATATTTAAATTATAAACTTACTCTACTAAAGATAATAAATATCTTTCTAGTATTTTATATCTTCATACTTAAAAAGATACTACTAGAAGTAGTACTAGCTTCTATTATAGAAATTAAACTTATTAATCTAAATATTATATATAATATTAAGACTATTTTAGATTATTAGTATTTTAGACGAAATATTAAGTACTTAATAAAATAATTAGATTACTTATATTTAGAAAATATATATAGAAATCTAAGTCTTTACTTTATTACTCTAAGAAGCTTTTAAAGTTCTACTAATAAAACCTAAGTCTACTAGCTTAGAGATAGACTAAATCTAACTAGAGTTAAAAGAAGAGTTAAGACTAGAAGAGCTAGAACTAAAGATAGATAGTAGAATAACTACTAGCTAGATAACCTTCTCTCTCTCTCTCTTCTTCTCTAGTCGTTTCTCTTTCTCTTTCTTTTTAAGCTTCTCTAACTTCTATATTAAGTTTAAACCTACTTAAATTATCTTCTTCTTCTACTTATTAAGAAACTCTTACTTCTTATAAAGCTAAAGGATTTTAGTAAATATAGTCTCTTTCTTATTATATAATTATTATTATTACTAGTTAAGTTCTAGTTTAAAAGTAAGAGTATTTAGTTTCTCTTATAAATATTATAAGACTTCTTTTATTAGATATACTTAGTATACTTTACTATAGTCTACTTAATTTCTAGAGTAATAGAAAGAGTTATATATTACTAACTAAACCTTTTATATTATTTATAGAGAGCTATTATATTACTAAAGAAATTAATATATCTAGTAAGTTTATTCTAATATTTATATTCTATTACTTTACTAAGAGATATATTAAAAAGAAGAAAGAACTATAGTCTATTATTAATATTTTCTTATATTACTTTAAAGTATAAGAGTATACTAGTATAAAAAGAGAATAGTATTATAATTACGTAATAATTACGTTTTCTTACCTAGCTAGAACCTAATTACTATTAAAAGACCCTAGAAGGTTATATATATATAAAGAGGGCCGACTCTCGTAAGTCTAGTACCCTCTTAGGATTTTATAGTTAATTATTACGTGACTAGTAGACTAGTCGAATAGTCGACTAGGCCGACTATCGAAGTCGTCGGCTATAAAGTATAAAGTTTCTATATAGTAGATCTAGATCGTCACTTATTAGATAGAGGCTTCGTACTTAACTTAACTAAATAATTAAGATCATACTATTATATCTTTCAGATCTATTATTGTGATCAACCCCGTGGTCCGCTTATTCTTAACTATTATAATATAAACCTACACCTCCTAGCTTCTTTCCTATCACGTAAATAGGATCTAGTTAGAAACTGTAATAATAGACTCTCTATTCTTTTAAGACTACTCTTTAGTCTTTAAAGTAGTAGAAGACTATATACGAAATGTAAAGCCTTAATTATATACCTACTTAGTTTTACCTTAGGTATTATACCGTAAAATATAACTTACTAATTAAGAAGTAAAAGTCACGTGCGTGCGTGCCAAGGCTTTACCGAGAAGCTCGCTAATTATCATATATCTTCGAGCTTTATATCCTCTCTTTCCTCCTTAGCTTGGTTTTCTTCGAGAAATAGGATCATTTCTCAAGCACCCCTTTTGTGCATTTGTGAAGGACCGTCACACCCTCAAGCTATTAGGTTAAAGGCATATAGTTTTATTCGTTGAACTAAGTATTACCTGAGCCATTTCCAGGCTTATTTCCGTACCCAGCCAGGTTCGCTTTCACTCTTGCCGAAGCTAGTACTCCTCTCCAATCCGTCTTCCCCACTTCCCATCAATGTAATTCATCTCCAGTACCTGTTAAATGGATACGGCTCCCGTTCTTCAAGTGTTTCTCCCATTCTCGTAGCTTTGACGCGGCGGACTGCCCTCCAAGTTATAGAGACATTGTCGATTCCCTTATCGTCTGCCTCCTCCAACAGCTCATCTGCCCACTCTTTCGCCTTGTGATCCGTTTCCAGGGGGGCTATGGGCCGCGGAGGCGCCGCATCTTCTTCCCTTTGTTGTAAATCGGCTATAAATTTGACGGCATTCGCAAGAGACACCCTAACCACATCACCACTAGCAGCTGGGACATCGGTCCTAGCTAGAGGTAGGCATAAGCTATTCGCACTTAGCGCCTCAAAGTTGATTGGAGTACTGAGATGGGACTCGTCCCTAGTCCGGACGAGTAAGACGGTTTGGTTCTACGAATGTCCCTCAATATTTATGAACATCAAAGAGTCTCTATCTTGACTAGGGTCAACATATTGATCCATTATAGTAATAATTGCACGATAAGTGGGCTTCAAGTTGTAATTTTGAGCCTGGCGCTGGGGAATTCCGACGTTTGAAAGAAACTGGTTGGCTTTACCGCCGTGATCGATACATTCCAAGATTAAGGCCGCTTGATTGCAGAGGGATTTGTGGGTTTTAACGATTCCCGGGACTGTGGTGGGACCGGTGGGGTAGACGCGTACTAAATTGGCGAAGAAGTTCCAGAATTCGATATTTGGCTCATTACCGTGATATTTAAACCATTCGTTACAGAAACGGCCAAATGGAAGTAGAGGTAGAGGACGCCCATCGAACTTAGCTGAAGGCATCCAATAAAAGGGTGTAAGGTTATTACACAGCTAAGTAAGTAGCCTAGGGTCAAGCTGCGTAATTGAACCTGTGATTGTTAGAAAAAACTCTCCTCAAACCAAGAAGCCTTCATATATCTCCGATACTCCTCTATTCTAGAAAAGTACCATGATTTCATGAGATCCTCTCTAACTTCGGCCCTCAACCCAGGTGACAGCGGCTCTTCAGTAGGGATACGGGTCCATGGCGGACCTGATTGGAGACGCCAATCACTTTCTGACGTTAAAGGGTCTAAAGACACGTCTGAAGCTCCAGTAGGAGGCTTAGCGATTTTCCATTTTTTGTTCACAGAAGATCTCGTGGAAGGTCTGATGGTGGTAATTGAAGCATCCAACAGCTTAGACGATTGGAGATAAGCGCTTCTGATCGGGATTGAACTCTGGCGACTAGTGGTTGAGTTGCGTCCCCGACACAGGAGTTTGAAGAACCTGTCATAATGGACAGCGATGATGGACGACAGAAGCTGAGCAGCTGGTGGGTGTCTCTCCACGTCGTTCAGATGAGGTAACTGTCCGAAGGAAGCGAGGTCTAGCAGCAAGTTCTGGCCAGATTACGAATCACTTCCGACAGCTTGGACCGGGCTGAGAAGAGCAACTTCAGGCGCACAAGTGTGGATACCAGCGACGAGCAGAACGATGGACTTAAAGAGTGTGATGCTTCTCGTGAGATTGCGAGTTCGATTGAATGAGATGAACGAGGGACGTGTACGGACTGTTGCAGATGTGCCCGTGTTCCATCAATAGCTGGTTTGATGGATCGATTGCGATTCTTGTGAAGGATGTGTTCGAGTTCCATTGGGATTTGAAAGCGGACTGCTTTGGACGAGTGGTTTGGGTCGAAATGGTGACTTGATGCTCGATGTCGTTATTGTTTGAAATTTGAGTTCGGACTATGACGCGAAGTTGTGGACTCCAACTAAACCGAAAAAAGGCAGCTAAACGGAATAATGCTAACCAAATCCGGGAGTGCACATGACGGTCTTCATTCTCCTCATCTTCATCTCCACTTAAAGCTCAAGATTGTAAGTTGTATCGTTCCCAATTCTAGTAAATCTAAAGACGCTATGAATAACGTACTCTTGGTACTCAGCAAGTGGAACGGATTCCGCTGAAGGAGAGGGGCCCTGAGAGCTTGGTAGAGAACATAATTGCTCATTAGCGTTCGAAAGGCCGCACATTGCCGCTCTCTGCGCCATGTAAAAAGAGGAGTGGCGCTTGCGAGGCCGCGAGGATAGCTTCGATCGTTTTGTAGGTCGGAAATCCTCGTCATTCTCATCACTTGTATCACGGCCATAGTCCTCATCCGCAGAATTGTCTGAGCCATTCGTATCATTCCTTGTTACGACTAGTCATCCATGGCCAACTCGTCAAACTCTTCGTCCTTTCCAGAGAAACAATCCTCTATTGCTATAAAAGAATTTCGAGAGGAGTGCGATGTGAGTTGTTGCTCATTATCTTTCAACCAATTTTGAGGACATCCGTCATCAACCTGGGGCTGCGTAGCATCAATCTCGTGGCTCGCAGCGGTTAGAAGGCGGCACGGAGAATCGAGAACTTCAGACATGGAGAGGTGTCATTCGCTTTGTAGATCGTAGGTCCTCGTCACCTATATCGCAGGTATCGCCGCTGTTGACAGAATATTGACTTTCGCTGCTGATCGGATATGTGTCCTTGCGCCCGAGCTTCTCTCCAACCTTCCCCAAGTCGGTCTTGTCAAACAGTTCCAGGCTAGATGGGCCAGAGGGACATGCACTTCGAAGTAATTCGAAGTAAAGTATGACGGGGCTCGTTATTGACTGCTGCCACCAGATGTTTGGGGTTGTCCTCGGGCTGTGCTTGGCTCAATGGATAGATATGAGAGTCTACTTGAGACGTGTTCCGTTAGAAATATGTCCCATAAATTCTTTCGAGTTATAATTCTCTTCGAATGGTTACTTACCTCGAATATCTTCCTACTGCCGCATCTCCACCTGTCCCCCTTCTCCCACTAAACCTCCACTAAACCTCCATTTTCATTTCCCGCCTCGTTTGTGTTTCCTCTACCGCTTAAGTGTCCCGTTGCTCTAACTCCTCGAGGCCCTGAGCTGAGTTACCACATCGACTGCTCAACATCGTACCATAAACCGGATGTCTCAATGGCCGTTGTCGGCTCAAAGCGAATTTCGAGCTTCCGAGGGTGCTATATAGGCTCGTGTGCCGTTCAGTACGCCCAGTCTCAACATCACTAGAGCTGCCTTTCACCTCGACCTCCGTGCTTGCCTCCTCCGAATCGTCGACATCGAGAATCATGGGTTGATCTGCGTATCGTCAGCAGGCCGCTTCTTTGCATTGAGAACCGACGCGCCTACCTAGACTGTCACCCTGACGCTCAGCTATCCCTGATCTCGCTCGGTCGATTTGTATTCTAGCCCCATTGAGCGCTTGCTGTTGCAGATGCTAGAGGGTAGGTTCGGTTCTTGAGGCCTTGCCTGAGTACTTTTGACGCTAAGGAATTTGGAGAAGCTCCTCGAGAGGTGGCAGATCGTCATCGGAATCATCGTCACTGTAATCAAGAGCTTGCTCCCGACCTATTTTAACAGCTTAGAATTATTCACTTTTGCTGGGAGTTTTTCCGTGTACCTTTGGCTCTCGCTGCCGCGTTTCTATTCGTAGAAGGAACTTTAGTTGGAGCCCATACGGACAGAAGGTACTCGTACCGTTTATCAAAAAATATTTTCAGTGTGTACACAACAAGTAGTCTGTCTTATAAGCAGGTACATAAAAGAAGCACTTAGCTTGATAATATGTCCTATATTTCTTATATTATATGAATCTCGCCATCGCGTCCTCAGTTTGTATCAACTAATACAGAAAATGCAAACTCGAAAATGGGTATATAAAGATATCTGATACAGAAAGAGTGTTGTCCCCTCTCTCAAGAACTTAAGAGCGAAATACTACTTCAAAATCAAGAAGTACCCTTCGACATCGTATTAGATCGAGTGGGGAACTCAGCGAATTTTGGTCCTATAAACGTGGGGCGCCAATCATGCCCTCGGGCTCGGTATGGGCGCTGACAGATGATGCTCTCTTTTGGAGCCATTTTAAGTCTCGTCCAGTGTGATATTATCAGACTCGAGATGCACGCAATGAGCGACAAACACAGCGGTGAACAGCATGCCGACCACCCATGAAAGTCTATAGTAGAAAAGGGCGACATCGGAGCCAGGATCTGGAGACTTCGCCGTTCATGTGAGAGGATTCTCGGGCCCATCATCTTGTATCTGCTCGTCCCACTCGACTGGTGTGATTGGCGCATACTTCACGTTGTTTCGAGCCTCTAGTTTCTTTCTCAATATCTCTTCGGTGAGATTCCAACGGAATTTCAGTCTCAATCGCCTTTCTTGGAATATGGTGAAGAGACCATCTTCCTCGTTAACAAACCTACTTTCCAAAGCGTCAAGCTGTCCCTCGTGCTTCGTAGAGAGCCTCTTTAATTCGTCTTCTTGTCGAATGATAAGCTGTTCCATTAGTTTCGTTTGCTTATCGCGCATGACATTAATTTTGCTCTGATGCAAATGCTCGAGACCATCACGCAGATTGTACTGTGCCCCGAGCTCTCTCAAGTCTCGTTCTGTGACAACTCGCGCAGGATTAGAACCAATCGCATCTCGGCCGATCCCATCGCAGTACGCTTCCATGTGGTGAAGTCGGATCATGACAGTCCTTTCTGCTTGCTTATGGCTAGCTCTCAGTTCCATCTCTGTAGCGACTTGTCGATCCTCCAGGTGTGAAGATGTGCGGAGGTGTCGTTCCTTCATTTTGGCCAAAGTGTCTTTGTGTTTGCCCAGAAGATCAGACTTTGATTGTCCATGACGGGTCCACATCATCCATTTCATTTTCCTTTCAAAAGAGCTAAACCGATCTCGTTCGTCGATCTGTCGAGCTCTAAGGGCACCAAGCTCCTCACATTCTGACGTCCTTCTTTCCGCTGCATCTCTTCCTGCTGCCTCGAGCCGCTCTGTTTGTTCTCTTGCCAGTTTCTCTTTCTCTAGCTCCTCCATGCGTGCCTCTTCTTCAAGACGCCTCCGTTCCAATTCTTCCTCGCCGTTGCAGAAGTTCGGACATCCTATGACGCCATCCCAAACAGCGCCGCATATATAGCAAAACTGTGCTTTGCAGCGACATGTGATGTGGCTGCAGCCTTGGGACAATTCTACAAGGTTCCTGCATTTGTAGCAACGCTTCCAGCCATACTTCTCCCCCATTTTCAAGACTGCGTCCAATTCCCAGTCCACGGGGCAGTTCTTTCCAAAGGCATGTGCAGGGCGCCGACATGTTGAACAAGCCCTCGTTCTGCAATTAGGGCAGACAACGTCGAAGGGGAGCTTTGGGTCTATCTTTTTTCGTCTGGGGATGAACTCTCCACATGTGGGATTTGGGCAGAATATTCGCGCCTCCCAGGGCGTGCTAAATTGCACCACGCTTTTCATGAACATATATTGATCGTCTCTCGTCAGGACGGTTTTTATGGCATTGCCTGGTATGGGTTGCGTGCAACAGCGAGGGGGCATTTTGGCCTCGTCATCCATGGCGTGTGTGACGAGAACTCGCAAGCAAGCATCGCAATATTTGTGCATGCACGGCAGTGCAAGTAACAACTCGCTCTGGTTGAACTCGTCGCGGCAGCAGATACAGGAACTGCTATGGTTAGTATCCCCAGTCGTGCCATTGGTTGGAGGATACTCACGTTATGTTCGCGGCGGCGGAGCTGACTCTGCGAAGTCGAAATGTACTCTTGATCCCTTCCTTGATCTTCGCGAACGATTTCCGTGGCCGGGCGGAGAGCAGAGAGGGTGTCGACTCGACCAAGGTGGGGAGAGAGACTTGGCGAGCTAGGGTCTGCGCTTCTTCTTGGAGAAGGTAACTGTCGTATTCTGAAAATGATAGGCTTCGTCGCGGGGGGGACCTTCTCTTCGACTGAGGACCGACCAACAGGTCCTGATTGTCGTGCGACGATCTGGATGTCCTCCCAGTGGAATGGCTCCCTTGAGACGTTATGGACGAGGCGGTTTTAGTAGGGCGGGAGTCGACCGACTCTGAGACCGCATTATCCATGCCATTGTCATTCCTAGCTAGGGCTGTCGCAGAGACAGTGATCCCATAGGCCTCCGCTTCCTTGATCAGGGCGTCATCAACGAGATTCTCGGTCTGGTCGTTCGACAATTGCAGGACCTCGCGACCGTAGTCGGGGTTATTGTACTCCGTGGGGACAGCTCCATCTGTCTTGTGCTGCATGTCAGCCAGGGAGTGTTCCCGCAAGGCTGGAACCATTATGTGGTGAGGTTGGAGTGCTGCACGGGACTGCGCCAAAGTGAGTGTTGTGTTGCTGCCGACATGCGAACGACGTGTGTGAGGGGGCGGGGTCGTGGTTATTGCGAGGAAATCCGCGGGTCGATTGCCCACCGATGGATGTGATGGGAAGGGATGGGATCGTGAAGAACGAAGGGCGAGGGGCGTGAACTCGAATCGAGACGGGAGAAGGAGGAGAAGAACCAAAAGGCAAGGAGAACGGATATCTCCGAGTTGAGGAGTTAGAACACCGGCAAGTTCATCGGGGACATAGCGTGAGGAGCGTGAGGAGCGTGAGCGAGTCAGGATATGTGGTATAGAACAAGGTTAGCCAAGATGTTCGCGGACAAAAAAGGCGAGGAGCCGCAAGGACCAGAGTGAGGAGGGACGAGGAGCTTTTGAGGTTGTTGAGACAAAGGAGCCAACTGAAGTTGGAGCGAGCAAGCGGTTGCAGATGGGCGGACGATGCAATCGCGCGCGACTCGAAGGGGATATTTTAAGGTTGTCGAGACAAAGGAGCGGAACGGGGTAGTAGCGAGCAAGACGCAGATTCTGACCGAGACGATGGCACGAGACTCGACGAGCTCGAAGAGGAGAAGTTGAGGCTGTTGAGACAAAGGAGCAGACTAGAAGTCGCGAAGTCGTGAGCGAGATGGAGTCTTGTGGTCTGGCGACTTGGGGTCTCGTGATCTGGTAGATGCAGCCTCAGATATCGGGCGCCACATGGAGGCCGTCGATTCCCATCATCTCTTCATATCCGATCATATTGCTGTTCTTAGCTAAAAGAAAAACAAAGGTGCTCGACGCGAAAGCTAGTTGTGACAAGGGAGGTATGCAAACGTCTCGATTTCTCATGCAAGTACGGAGTAGTCATCCTCGGCTCTCCTCGATAAGTGGCTAGGTTCTAAACGAGGGGAACCGAGTATTCTTGATGACGAATGGAGGTCTTTTGAGTTTTGAGGGCGAGGGTTTTCATCAAGGTTGGCTAGTGGAGAACTTGAGCTAGCCTCACGAGCAGTCTGAGGGTTGTTCGGGGTCATGAAGTGAAAAGGCTGGAGTTGTAATGTAACATTAAGGTAACATGTAAGGTAACGCGCCACGAGCAATGAAAGCGCGCTTAGAATGCAACAAAAGAAGAGGGTTTCTCTCTCATGCGCCCAGCGCGATATTCTTGTGGCCACTACTCTCTGTAAGGAACATAAAGTCGGGCCTTTCGACTAATGCTGTTTTCGAGCGAAAAGAATGGCCCAGTTGAGGGAATTCATCCGGCCACAAAACGACCAGCGACAGGATCGCGGCCATTCTTCAATGCTGCTTCCTTACCGACAGTCTCTTTGGAGGATGGAACTTCTCGTCTGGTCTTCGCGCTTACCCTCAATTTTTCCCACCGGTCCTCGTATTTCTCAACGGCAACATTCAATTTGTCATTTTCACGCCGCAGTTTCTCAATTTGATGTTGTCCTGAGGATGCGATCTCCTCCAATTCCAGTACTCGTTGCTTCAGACCTTCATCCTCTTGGTGTAGAGCATGACCTTTCGGCTGCTCTCTGGCAGGGCTTGCAGACCGGATGGCTCGTATACTCTCCTGTAATGCCATACTGCTTCTCTGAGCGCCCATTTCAAACGCACTGAGACGTTTACTGAGTTTGTCGACGATGTCCTTGAGGGTTTGATTCTCCATATCCAACTCTTCCAACCTATTCTCCAGATGTCGGGAGCGTCGTTTCCCAATGCCCGATCTTTGAAAGTTGGACCGGACTGGCGAGGGGGGGCTTGGCGTTTCTCTGGCATCAACAAAGTCGTCTTCCTCAGTGGCTTCGGTGAGAAGATGGGGGTGTTTGCCGGGCATCGAACTTTCTGAACGACGCTTCTCTTTCTTGTCGAACGACAAGATCTGTGCATACGACACTGTATGGCCAGCGGTCGGAACCACATAAAATGATTCATTCTCCGGATAACCCTCACCAGCCAAGGCCCTCAGAGCGGCTCGAGATATAAGTTTCGACACTTCCAGCTCCGGGGGGGAACTTTCTCTACTATGCGAGGACTGTCGCTTACGCGGTGAAATTGATTCTGGCTCCGACTCGGGAGCTTCGTTAGATGTAAAAGGGATCGCAGCGAATGCAAGGGGAGCAGACAGCTTTGTGAATATGTTTTCGAAGGTACTGTAAAATCGAACGAAGCCTTCGTCCTTGAGTGATGTATCGGAATCTGTCGGGCGGATAGCATCGGTGGCCGGTGCCGCAGATGGAGATTCTGACTTCTTCGCATTTAGAGGGGTTGGAGGTAGCCAGCTAGGCTGAGGATGAGCATGTTCCGGGACACTCTTGGAACCCCTCGACCGTTTCCCTACCCTGCGGGGTCGAGCCTCTATGTCTCCTGGAGCTTGATCATTTGATACACTCGGGGAGAGTGGCTGCCGAGCAGAGCTGGCACGTATACCACGAGCGGAGGCAAGACTGCTAGCGATTGAAGAACTTGGGTCGCCAGGTGGCCTGCGCCTAGAATGGTGCAAACCAGGGGGGGTTCGCAAAGATGATGAAGGACGGGGCCCAATATCAGATTTTGAGGCTCGTAGCTCGGCTACAGCTGCAGATGTGGAAAGGGGTTTTTCTGCGAGAACCTGTACTTCTGTAGGAGGAGTGTTTGGCGGTGGGTTTTCTGTCGGATATCTCAACAATTCCGATATTCTTCGATGATGTTGCTCTAAAAGACGTAGTGTTCGCAAGGCTTCTGCATTGCATGTTCCAGATGCAGCTTTTGCAAACTCCCCTGCTGCGAGAGCATGTTGATCTATCGCGACAGTGGTATCTGAAGTAGAGGTTGCGGCCGAGGCAGCACGAGCATGATCGCCGGCCTATATGCAATGTTAGTCTCTCTTGAGGTATGGATATCGCCAGGGCATGGGACATACCACTATGAGCGGCGAACCCTCCATCGTGAGGGGTGTCGAGGTCAGTATTATGCGAACATTCAGACATTCAGGGAGGAATGATGTGGAGGCAGTTCAGAGAAGCCTTCGTGGCCCACGGCTAATCACCGGTACTTACTCCCCGAGGCAGGGGCGCTGAGTCAGCTTTGGCTCCCCGGCCATGCTGGCTCTCCGAATGGTGACGGGACGAGATAAAACACGGTGTAAATGTAAGATGCGCGGTCAAGAGCCACTTCGAATTAATTTGGTCTTTGCGATTCTTCATTCCGAGGAGAACTCACGAAGAGGAGGAATCTAGCTTTCTCCACTGTAGAATGGAGGCCTGGCACGTGCTGTTGCCTCGGCTAAGTGGTGTATGAGGTCCGCGCGTAACTGAGTGACCGCTAGCGCGTCAGCCCGACCTCGGAATAATCGAAATTACCCATATAAAGCGCGCGATTCCC
>MU251994.1:0-13992 GCA_019669835.1 Amylocarpus encephaloides
AATAGAGTAGTATTAAACTAAATCGAATTCTACTTATAGCTAGTACTTAGTAAGAGTTAGTACTTAGTAAGAGCTTTTAGTCTAAGTATACTCTAGGGTTCTAACTCTTATAGTAACCTCTCTTCTTATCTATTATCTTTACTATAATATCTTATTATTTTTATTCTCTTAGTTATTTATCTTATTATCTATTTTAGAGCTTTCTCTATTTATAACTTATTCTCTCTTACTAAATTAGCTTATATTACTACTATAGTAGATATTTCTATTTTACTTTCTTTATTATTTTTCTTACTTTTATATTTTCTATATTTATTTCTATTAGTCTCTTATTAGTATATTATTCTATTATTCTTTTACTATTTATCTTAATATAAATTACTTTATTTTAACTTAACTATAAATTAAGCTTATTTATTTTTATATTAGTTACTATTATAGAGAGATAGAAAGTTAAGTATAATATATTCTAATAGTACTAGTAATAAGTAATAGAGATATAAGTAAAGATAAAGAAGAAGAAGAAAGAGATAATAATAAAGAAAGAAAGAAATAAGAGTTATAGTAGAACTATAATAGTAGAATAAATATTTATTAAGAAGAAATATATTAATTAATTCTTAGATTAGTAGTAAGACTATAACTAGATATATACTACGACCTTCTACTATACTACTAGAGAGTATTAGAATTATATTTTACTCTCTAAATTAGTTAAATTTATATTAAAATTACTTATTATTAAATTATATACTTAATAGCTACTAAAATTTACTTTTAATTATCTTATCTAAATACTTTATAAGCTACTCTATTCTTCTAGATAACTTAAGTATCTATATACGTACTTCTATAAGTATAATTAAGTTATATTTCTTCTAGATAACTCTCTTATAGCTCTCTACTAAATACTATATTCTTTTCTTAACTTAATTCTTAAGTATATTCTAAATTATCTTCTAAAGATTAATATCTAGTAAGCGAGTAGAATACTTAATTATTTTAATATTTATAGTCTTTTTAAGCTTATCTTATAAGCTATTAGAATAGTATAAAAGAGTATAACTATAAGATTTATTATTATTCTCTTAAAGTATAAAATAATATTTTTACCTCTTAAGATTAAAGTACTAGTGTAGAGTATAGATTACTATAATTAATATAAGTAAAATATTCTCTAAATAATACTTTTCTATTATAGAATTACTCTATAGTTTAACTTTAACTAGGTATAGTACTAACGTCTTCTATTTCTTTATCCTAAGCTAGAATTACTTATCGTCTTTATATTTAGACTTTTATAGTTTTAGTAGTCGTCTAGGTTACTTAATATATAGCTCTTTATTATAGTAGAAGGTTAATTCCGGTGTTATATTCTACTAGTTATACTACCTAGTAATATATAATATTATACTAGTCTTCTTATCTTATATTTATATATTCTCTAACTATAACCTTATGTCTTCTTCTCGTAGGATAAAACTAGCTTGTTAGGTCGAAGTGTGCCTCGTTCGAAAAGACCTAGAATTAGTACGTATCTTTAACCGTCCCTCTCTTATACTTTTTACTATATCGATAGCGATCATCGATATTATACTATAAAAATAAGAATTTCAAATACGTCATCTTATAGCGCCAGGCGCCTTTAGTCTCTTTAAAAAGACAGCGAGTTAATTAGTGACGTAAGACGTTAATACTATAGAATTCGATTTAAGCCTCTAAAGCCTAGTCTCGGACTAGGTTTCGCGATAGTAATATAAGTATGTCTATTATCCCTTTTATGACTCTAGATGGCCTTCCTAGATTCGTCGTAAGGGTGCGTGTTCGATGAATAGTAGGAGATCCTAATTCACGTCGTTACTAAAGCTAGTTATAGCCTGTTCTAGTAGTAATACTAAATAGGTCGTAAATCGAGGCTAGAGACTTACTTAGCGTCGTAGTATCGTAATCTTGAAAGAATTTAATCCTTCTTTTGGTAGAACAATCTACCGTCGATATAGGACGTTCTGGCGTAATTTGACGCGCGTGGGAGCGTGTGTTGTAAGCTATTATTGTGGTTGAAGTTAAGGTGTTGTGTAATTACGATTCCTGATTTTGGGTGTTCTGCTTAAGTAAGGGCGGAACGTAATTCTGACACCCCCTGGTGTACTAAAGTATAGACTAGTTTACATAAAAGGAAAGAAGTACTAGATTTTCCCGCCACACTATATATTAAGGAAAACTCTTAGCTTCACAACGCCATCTCGATATCGAATCGCGAGTTTTAAACAATGCGCCATGAAGAAAGAGGTTAAATGAGCGGGAGGAGTGTAATACAATTGAACTTCATTGATGTATCTACTTTGCAGGTCTTGCGAACGTTGTGGATTTTATGGTTGATTAAAAAGTCAAGTTGAATGATCAGATTTTTTAGAGTTTTCGCTCAGCCCGCCAATGTGATTTTGAGGAGTTAAAGGGCGAAAGAGACAGATATTCAGGTCCCATATAAATTCAGATCTAAAGTTAACTAACGCATATATGCTTTCGTCTCCGGCTTATCAAATGCAATCTGCTGTTTATGCAAGCATGCAACTCCCGTTCTCTCGTAAATTTTCGCTTCCCGTTGACTCAGAAGTGTCACAATCAGTACATAATATACCTGACCTTTGCTTTGGTTTGACGCGTTGCTCGACCCCACGATGACACACTTGAAAGGAAAGTCAAAGTTACGACTTGGTTCATCTCGGAAGATCAATGTACCAGGTTTGATGTCTTTGAGGTCACGCACAAGAACTTCGAGCTCGAGTACGGCATTGTTGTCGTTCCTGCCCTTTTTCCAAGTTTTGACGATGTCCTGTTCCCACTCAGCCCACTCCGCCCCTCCGAAAGGAACATTCATATATCGAATCCCCCCAGCATAGGCCATCCAGGACCAGGACGGGATGGGTTCCTGTTCTGTGTTGCCAGAAAAGTCGATGCGCTCGAGGGTCGCCTCGTCCCGTTGCCACAACAAGCCTCGACGCAAATATATATCCAAAACACCGAATCTGCCCTGACTGCCCAATGCTCTCGTCAGTCGCTTCTCCAGCCCTCTAATGGCTACGGGTCGGTCGGTGTTGAACGAGAGCGCAAGCTTGGAGTAGCGCTCGTAGAGGTCTTGGTAGAGCACGATCTTCTTGCCTTTGACGTAGTTCGGAATGGAATATGGGAAATTGGCGTCGCCGAGGAGGGAAGCCTTAGAGCTATGAGGTACTGTTAGCCTGCAAGGTTCTCCATATCGAAGCTCTTTCTCACGTACTTTTTCGTTTTCGTTAGTGTCTCGCATCGCACACCCTCACCACATTCCCAATATGTCTGGTTCCCGCTGAAGTAGATCGTACGACGCGAAAGAGCTCGCTCTTGTAGGACCCACCCTCTCTTATTGAGCTCTCCCTGCTCTACATCCTTGCTAAAGTCGTCAATAGGATCGCATAAGTAGTAAAGAGCAGTATCCATATGCATCGCGACACATTGTCTCTCCGGGCGCGTCTTGAGAAAGCGCTCTTCTGGCGATCCGGTGCAACTGGCTGCAATAGTAAGATAAGCAGACCGGTAGACCTGTTCCATGCGCTCAGACTCCGCTTTCCAATCCTCGCCTTGGTCCAATGGATCGCTCCCATCCCGTTGAATGATGCAGAGAGAATCGAGCCAGAGGTAATCTACTTTCAGGTCTCGGGCAATCTTGATTGCATCTTGGTACATCGGCGGGAAACTAGACATATCAACGCCGTGCTCCATCTCGTCGATATTCCTCTTGTATGTACAGACAATCTTGCGCGCAAGCGGATCGACCTCCCCCTCCTTCGGATGCGAACCCCATCGATGTGATAAGGCCAAGTATTTAGTTCCCTTCGAAAGTTTCTGGGTCTTGCAGATCAGGCGAGGCTGTTCTGAATGGCGCTTGCCGACATAAAGGAGCCTAGTAGGCAGGAAGGGTACGTCCTGAGATTGGAGACATTGATGCGTGTCGTCGCAGTCCTGGATCCACTGGCGAAGGACCTCGACATGCATCAGGCTGCCAGGATCAGGGAGCTTTGGAAATCCCAGCTGAACATTTGACTCGAGGGCGTCATTGGACTCTGTGGTAGTTGTCAGGGGCAAACCATCGGCATTGGTGCAGATACATACCAGGCATGGTGTAGAGTGAAGCGATTGGTGGCAGCCATTTACTGTTGAACTTCAAGTATGAGCCAGTCCTGAAGAAGTGTAGATTATCATCTGGCAGGATCTCCCAGGCCTTAAGGGCCCGAGAAAGTAGCCGACACAAGGCACATCCAACTGATCTCTTCGCCAACATCGTCGCCGTATCGTCAAAGGTGCATTTTTGAGACCAAAGCGCTAAGACATCACAGCGTTCGCACAGCTCTGACGGGGGGTAAGATTGAGGCAACTGGCCCCAGGTTGCTTGGAGTCGCTGTGCCACGTCTTTGTCAGGAATGTACTCCCATGTATCATCGAGCTAAGACACTGAGGTTAGCATTGGCCACCGAATCGAAGATCTCGTGAAGCGACACACGTACTTTCTATATTTGACAAGGAAATCAGAAACTGTCAACCGGATTTAATCTTGACGTTGACGTACGGGCTTTACGCTCGACGTTAGTTGAAAAGTGTGTGAAATGATAAAAACCCGCAACTCACAAACTGTGATGATCAATTAGCAATCGCCACCACAACGCCTGGTCAAGGCAGCTGAATCGGACTTACATTCTGTAGAGAAGAAGATGTGTTTGTCAGCCACAACACTAAATTCTTGTCATGTTGTCATGTACTCAACTTACGTACTATCACAAATGATTAGAAGCTGTTGGTGATCCACCGGAACCGTACACATACATCGTCATTCCTGTCTGCGGGCTGCCCGCGGGACAGGACGGGGAGGTTGGTTGAGGACTTGGGTCCACTGAATGAGGCTTCCCCCAGGCTGTCCTTGTTGAGCCACTTGATATCACCTGCATTCGCATCCCGAGAAATTTCTTCCAGCTCAGCATGCACTTCTGGGGCATATGCCCGTTCCTCCCCTGTGTTTGCGAATTTCGACGCTTGCGAGCCCAATCTGCTCTGCGCCGGTTCCTTGTACATCGTTGCCTGTCGAATTCTGAGCTTCGGGACATCTGTCCGCTCTCCAGAAGCAGCGGTAACTTGATCCTCGTCTTCAACTTTCAAATCCTTGGGATCAGGATTTGAGGTGACAACAAGTAGCCGCTTCTCAATCAGCGTGACCAGGCGGCCAATCGCCGTCTTCTTTGAGCCTGGTCCTGTGCACCGCGGGTCTTGCTTGATGTGTTCCATCCACGTTGTGACCACGGGGTTGACTTGGGGAGTTTTCCCACCGGTAACGGTCAGCGTGGTTGAGCTGGTGATGATGTAGAATCTTCCTTCGGCACTCCTCCCGATTTCCTTGCCGAAGCGATTCAAGCCTTCAATCCCGTACAGTATCCAAATGACAAACTCTAGATAGAGGCAACCTAGTGACCATATATCATACCGGCGTGAAGTAGGCCGTTCGGGAAAGAGTGCTGTCTCTGGGGCTGCATAGGTTACAGTTTCCCCGGTGGTGTTCCTCGATTTGGAACGAATTTCGGTCGATCTGTCGTGGTTTTTGGAGAGACCCACGTCGGAAATGACCAGAATACACGAAGTCTGATCTCTTTCGACTGTCGACCGGGACGAATTGAAGCAGAGGACATTTTCTGGCTTGAGATCGCCGTGACGACAACTTCTATCGCCTTCGTGATGCAAGGTGTAGATAGCATCTGCCAAACCTACGAGCTGAACGAAGATCCACTTCATATAGCTGTTGTCGTGCATTCGAGGCGTCTTCTGTTGCCAGAACTGTCGAAGGTTACCGTGCTCGGCCCATGGGAAGACAAAATAGAGGGTTTCTGAATTCAGTTTTTTCGTCTTGTAGAAAGCGATTGCCTTGATCAAGTGTGGGGTTTCATGATGGCGGAGTCTCTCCAGTGTCTGGTACTCGGCCTGGATAAAAGATTCGGATTCTTTTATATTCAGCCCGGTCTGCAGCAGTTCCTTGACGGCAACATAGGGATGGTCTTTCTCATCGGTCGCAATTTTCTAGGGCAGCATCGATATATCAGCAACACATAGCGGGATGGACACTTCCCAATCAAGGCTGTGCAGACTTACAATGTCCTTAGAATTCGAAGTGATGATATGCGCGCGGTGAACGACACCTTTATAGACGACACTGAAGCCGGTACGACTTATCTCGTCGAATTTTAGGAAGGGCAGTTTGGTCTTGGGGGCCAGGGGAGGATGGTCGAAAGTTGTCCAGCTCAACTCGGGAACAAAAAACTCCCATTGCCATCCGCAAACGTCGTTCGCAAAGCGAAATTCGAATTGGAGTTTTTTGGGCTTGTTCTTGTTGGTGGATTCAATGGAGTCCTTACTGTGCATCAGGTTGACGGGAAACATCGAGTCGTCCATCCCTTGGCCACAGAACTGGTCGAGCATTTTCTCGCTCTGGTGGTAAACGAGCATCGTGAACAGTTTCGGCGCATTGTCACGAACGAATGCGGTCAAGTCTGAGGTCGTGCTCTTCCACTTCCACTCTGGGTGATGCTTCTTGGCCTCCTTTAAGACGGCCTCGATGTTCTCCTTCCCCAGCAGCTCTTTACTGTATGTCGACGGGAACCATTCATCGCCACCCTCAAACGACATGTTTCTGACCTCATTCTCGATACATCTGCGGATGCCCTCTGCCATCGTGGTCTTCGGGTGTCGAGAGCGACTTTGCTTCGCATAAACGGGAACGGGCAGCACGCCGAAAAACCCATATGTGTCCCAGCGGGGAGCAAGAATGTGCCAGCGTGGAGCAAGAATGTGGACTGCAATTGGCCGCGGACGACTCCTCTGAAAGTCATCTCTGGATCGTCTACCGGTACCACATACGGGAGGACACGTCTTTACAGCCTGACCGCAGGGTGACAATGAGACGGCCGACGTGGCTGAGGCCGACGTGGTTTCCCATAAGAATGGCGGACGAAGTGCAGACAGCAAGCCCATGGCAACACTCGCATACCTCGCAGACGATTAAAGGCACAGCTTTCGGCCGTTTGCTTGGTCAGCATTGCAGAGTAATGCCCTCTCCATCCTCCCTTGAGCCAGGCCTCCATGATATATAAAAACTAAGATTGGAACTAGAGTAAGGGTGTATCCTTGAGACGGGCGAGCCAGATCCATGATAGATGGTTGTAGCGGGTGTTATGAGGGGAGGGAGGGGAGGCGAGGAAGTGGGATTACCATGTCACATGCGGCCACAATGCAATCCACGCAAGCCGAATTCAAGACAAACGCCCTGCTATGCAACTGCTATGCAACTGCTGCTACGCAACCGCTGCTACTCGTTCGGTTAGTCTCACCCAATTGCTTACCTAATTGGATTATTGGGTGGGGCTAATCGAACGAGCATGCAGCTGCTCCCTCCCCTCCTGCCATGCTGCAGACCATCATCTTCGGAAAATATGAACGACGCTTGTCTATCGACATGGTGGAAGGCTGCCGGCAAATGAACGACGCTTGTCTATCAACATGGTGGAAGCCTTATCTTTCACCATTCTGACAGAGCCGAGTCTGTAAGATAGGGTTGCAGATATTACATTACATAAGAATGTAATGGAGAATTTATTTCATAAATATGGAAGAATAACCATGCATAAATGGGGAATTTTTGAGGCTTTTGGAATACGTTTTTGGTATTAAAAATTCAAATTCATTGCGTATTGATTAAATAGCATATTTACAAATAAACAATACAAAGTTTATAGTAAGGCTTTCGGATTAATATAAATCCACGGCCTCCGATTGGCTCAAAATAATTCCTGCCTCAGGCATGGCGTATCATAACACTTAATAGAAAAATTACTGTTACATTATACTTTATTGTAATAGTGGTCTACTTTACGTATTAGCGGTGACCCTGCCCCTATACGATGTAAGGTGAGGGTCACTTAGGGTTAGTGTAAGAGCGGGACCGACCACCCTGGACGCGACTATACGCTTGTCTCTCGAGATGGTGTCAGATTGCTCGAGTAAGGCTGTGTCTTTTGAAGGTGGTGTCGTGCTCCTCGATCTGCTTGGCCCAAGAGCATTTGCTGCACATACAATCACACAAGTAAGTGCAGCGACCCCAATCAAGGTCAGTTCCCTCGCAATCATCTCGTTCAAGCAGCCTTGACTCCTGCGCCTTGCGGGAGGAGTAGGTCGCCTGATATGGAGGCTCTGGTATTGCCCACCTTGTGGAATCGCCGCATTTTTCCGGACTTGTTCCGTGTTCGGCGACAAGCAAGGCCACTCTGCTTTGCTTTGCTCCCAAATTCCGATACCCAGTTATTCTCTCGTTTCATTCTAGCGAACGGTAGAAATGGGCCAGCCATCGCTGTTTGAGCAGCTCGAGGGTCGCTTCATCTCTTGCAACATTGATGGCAAAACGTTCATGCCACGGGGCGATTTGGAGAGTATCATCAGCAAAGAAAATGTGAGAGCCGAGATGAAAATCAAGGACGGAGTCTTGGTCAAGGCGAGGTTGAGAAAACCGTCAGACCTACCTGATAGAGTGGCAGGTCAAGCAAAGCGCATTTTCGCTGCTCTTGTGGTCATGGACAAGGTTGCCGCAATAGAAGGTTTGCTTGACGAGGGGCTCACGGATGAGCATCTCCCACTTACTCATCATCCTAATCCAGATCATGATGCTTTCCTGTCAATCGACGGCTCAACGGTATTTCATTTTAAAAATTGGGGTGGCCCGACGGTGAAGGAATTCATACAAATCAAACAGTGGCTCTTTGTATCGCCCGTCTTAGACACCACAGGCCAACTCATCCATGTCAACCAGAACTGCGCTTTGCCATTTACAGAGTCCGAATTCTCAGGCAGTGGAGCGGCTGCCGTGGTCCATAGGGCGAAACTACATCAAGCGCATCAGCGAGGATTTGAAGTAAGTCATCTAATCTATGACTCCAACTTGCGGGACGCTGAACAATTCAGGCGGAGACGGACGGCTTTCTAGTTGCTGTGAAGGAGTTTCATAAAAAGGCTGAGTTCGACAAGGAGAATGAGACTCTGCAGCAGATCAAAGCCCTCCCGCACCGTCATATCATCCAACATTTCGTCAGTATTGACAAGGGAGTTAAAGATAAAGGTAAAGGTGAAGGCAAAGGATACATTATTTTCCCATGGGCCGCTGGTGGAAACCTTCATGACTTCTGGGAGCACTCAGTCCAAGAACCGTCTCAAGAGCGCGTTTTGTGGTCTCTGCAGCAAATGTTGGGTCTCACCACAGCTCTTCACATGCTCCACGAACATTTCAAATGTCGCCACGGAGACCTTAAGCCTGGCAATATTCTCTGCGTTAAGGAGGGTGAAGAAACCGTCTTGAAACTCGCCGACTTTGGAATATCGAAAATTCATTCTGCTCAGACCGCCTACAGAAAGATAGCGACAACTACCGCCTACCTCACGCCTTCTTACCAAGGCCCCGAGGTAGAATTTGAGAAGACCGACGAACTGGACCAGCGTCCGAGGTCCCGCAAGTATGATATCTGGTCACTGGGCTGTGTGTTTCTGGAACTCGCAATATGGGTCTTATATGGTCCTCGGGGCATTGAGGACTTTTTTGGTGCGAGAGGAAACAGCACATCATCAAGTAGTTCCTCTTCGCCACTATACTCAGTCACCAACAAAGCTTCCAAATCCGCCATAGTCCACGAATTGGTGAGCTGGACCATAGGAAAACTCGAGAACAATCCGCCATGTGAGGGAGACACCGCATTGGCAGCTCTTCTTCACCTCATCAAGAATAAGATGCTGAAGCCCGAGGTAGATGAGCGCCCATCGGCTGCAGATGTTTGCAGACAGCTTGAGATCATACTCCAGGAAGCGGAGAAGCGTCCCTCGTACCTGTTCAATTCTCCCGCTGGCCTTGTCCTCCCCAATCTTGATTTCGAAGAGTTTCACTCGGATTTCAATTCAGGCAAGTAGGTCAAGGTCTCAAAGGGTTTCCTCGGGGATATCAAAAAGACAGCGATCACTTTTGCGTGGATTTACTTAGCAGAAGACCGTTTGTAAATAATATGTAATAAATTCTTAATTAGTGTGTTGGGCGCGTGAACTTCATTCTCTGGCTCGCCCATGTTCACCCATACTCACCGTACTGCTGCCCACCCTCGCCGCCTCCACCCCCTCAGCTTAGCTCACCCAGTAATGCCGATAAAGCAGCCTTACTTACCTTTCCAAACCGAAATAGATTCTTTTTATATTAAGATTGACGTGCGATAACCAGCTGTTGAAGATTGTTTTCGCGGTGCTCCAGCCAACGATCCCCTAGCACTTTATCCCTGCCCCTCCAAAATAAGCCGGCTCTGCCTTTGCTATTGGCCTCTAAACCTCTGCGCGCGCGAGGACAGGTTTCAATGTTTGTCTTTCATCTTCATCTTCATCTACTAGTGCCCATCCATTCCATTTCACTTGTATTGGTTCGTTTAACAAAATTGAGATATAACGTATTCAAAGCCTCCACTACCTCTTCCACCCCGCTCATCAAGATTTACAACCATGAGTCCGGGGACTTCTAGCAGACCCTTGGGGTGATTCTCTTCAGCAGCAAACTTTCCTAACATGACTGATTGGATCTCGAGGTCATTTTGGTTGTTGATTCGCAATCTTTTCCATGATTGATTGATTGATTGATAGATTCAATTTAACGCCCGCTCCAGCAGCCTCAAGGTGGCCGCTATGCAGGCTTACGTAAGGCTAGATCTTCATTGATTTATTGGTTCCTTAGGGCTGCATAACATTAGAAATACTCGTACATGGCCGAAATAACCCCATATTCTAGTCCGTGCTTTCACAAGTGCTTGGCGAATGCTTAGGAATGCTGCTTTTATCAAATTCCCTAGTATTTTATATGGCCTCCATCTGCTAAAATCACTTCGACACATCGATCTCCCATTTCCCGTATAACCTATTAAATTATACTATATGTAATCGATTCCTAGGCTTCTTCTATAGCTCTATGAAGCGGTGGATACGACCGATAAACTTCAGGGTAGTTGTGAGAGACCAGACCTCGAATAACTCGAAAGGAATGGTTTCTGAAATTCAATTAAGAAGTGGGTAGAGAGCTCGTATAAGCGCAGCTCCTGTAGGGTCTTATTTACATAAGAAGAGGTAACTAGAACCTTCTGGGAGTAATAGGATAGAGTGGCGTCGTGTTACAATCACGCGGTGATCACGTTTCCTTACCTAGCCAGTACCTGATCTGTTCAGGACTCTGGAATGTTGTACGCGCATAAGGAGGGCCGACTCTTGTGAGTCTAGCACCCTCCTGGGATTTCATAGTTAGTTATCACGTGACGGGAAAGTCGACGGGACTCTTATGGCGGGCCCCTTTTGGAGGATAAAAGGAGTTCGCGGGCCAGCATGTGGTCCGTCCCACCCATGGCGGATCCCTGCTTCGCTCATAAAAGGTTATCTCATAAAAGGGGTTTAGTAAGATCAGACAGTAAGTTAGCTTCCTTACATCAAGTATCGATTTTAGCGTCTTCTATTCTTTGTTTACGTGAAATGGATCTGGTATATGACTCGGGCCACCAAGTTATGATGTGTAAGCGTTACTAGACGTGCATTAGGCCAAGTCGGACGAGTATTAAGTAGCACCTACGAAAGAAGCCTTATCGACTCATAGGTCAGACCTTAAAGAGCTACCTCGAGTACACCGATTCGCTAGCTCTACGGCCGCTGAAACCCCTCTGAGATCAAAAGCCTACTAGTAGTGGCCTAGCTATTAAATATCTCAAGCTTTGAACCGGCTACTATAAGAGTTAGGACCCTAGGGAGTACTCGGGCTAAAAGCTCTCGCTAAGTACTAACTCTCTATTACAAAGTTAAAGGAACTAGGGGCCGAGTACATGTAGTATATAGTACGTACGTACTACTAGTATCTTATATTTAAGCTTTCGTTCCTCTAGAACTCTCTTCTCTATCTATAATTGTTGAATAAATCTTATATAAGATTCATTTAATTTTCTATACAACCTGTTAGCGTGGATTTACTAAGGCGATAAGATTTATTTAGTTAGATTCATTTATTAGAGTTAAGGTAAGGAGAGGGTTTTAGACGCTATAAATCGTATATATATTATTTTATACGTATACGATATATATACTATAACGCGCTTTCTAATAAACCTATTATTTAATATAGTTACTAGGTATAGAAGTTTTATAGTTAAGTTTTAATAGGGGAGAGTATGTACATAGACTAGGTAAGTAGCTACCGTACTCGCCTTAACTTTCTTACACCCTAATTAGTCCCCTAAACCTCCTCCCCTAAGGAATACTAAAAACTCCGTCTACTACTATAAAATTTAAAATCTAACCTCCTAACTAGACTTCTTAACCTAGGTGAGAATACTATACCTTAGTATACTTCTTCTAATCTAGCTCTTCTAAAAAATAGATTTTTATAATTATCTTACGTTAAAGGCTAGTAGACGCGCTACCGCGAGCCTTATAAAACTCTACCCTAACGCTTAGTAGAAGTAGGTTATATAGAATAGATTAAATTGTAAGAGACGCTATTATATAGAGTATATATCTTATAAAAGAGGAAGAGGAAAGAGAGTAGAGTAGTATACTAGTAGAGAAGTAGTATAGATAAGAAAATAAGTAGATCTACGGTTTAACGGCTAGGGAGTAGAAGAGGTAGGAGACTCTTAAAAACAGCCCGGGCATACCTACTAGCTAAGCGCTAGCTAGGGGTTAGTCGAAAGTATTAGTTAGAAGTACTACCGTAATTATATCTAATATAGTAGAGGGATGTCGACTAATTTACATAGCGTCCTAAAGAGACTAAACTCTCTCTTACTAATAGTATTACGGGCTATTGTTCTATCTAACTCCTTTCTAACACAGAAATTTTAAACCGCTAATAGCTCGACCTCTTTAGGGTAGAGATAGACTACTATTAGAAGCGTACTATCGTCCTACCCTTAGGCGGTAACCGCTCGTACTACGTTAGTACTAGGATTAATTAAGGCCTTATAGGTATCTATAACTATCCTAGCCGTGAGTGTGAAGGGGACGGTACTCTTAGTAGTAATAATCTCTAAGATAGCCCCGCTCACGTTTATCTTAAGTCTACTAAAGACTATATCCTAAGACTTATCGCTATAAGTAATATTTAAAGTAGTAAGAATGAAGTCCAGGAGGCTAGACACCTAGCTAAGAGAGAGGCCGGGGAGAGGGGCCCTAGATAATAAAGGGATAGAGACGACGGCGGCTTAGTTTACGCTTAAGTACGGGGCCTCTTAGAAGTACTAGCCGGTAGTACTCACCTAGGTAGACTTCTGTGGCCCGATTATGTCGCTAGTAGCGTTAGAGTAGGTTTAGTACTTAGTAAGGAAGGCCGCGGTATCGGGAGCTAGGCTAAGTAGTTAATAGGCTAACTCTAAATAATCTAAGGCCGCCGTGGCCTAGGTTACTTCCTAGACCACGGTAGCTTCTCTATCGTAGACCTTTAATAGAGTATAGAGTATAGTAGAAAGAGCTATAGCTACGAGCGCGAGAGTCTATTAAGTAAGTTAGCTTAAGGATTTAATCGACACTAAGGTGGCCTTATAGTAAGTTATATTATAGTAAGAGGAAGTAGGATATAAACCGAGTAGCGAGAGGGATATTTAAGAAATAAGTAAAGAAGGTTAGATAAGGATATTAATAGCTTATAAAGATAAAGTAGCGTCTTAAATAAAGAAATGCTTAGGGAGGAGAGAAGAGTATAGGGGCGTTATAAATATAGATAAATAGATCTAATTAAGGATAAGGAGGCTATTATATATTTATCCTATACTAGCTATTATTTTACGATCTTCGTATACCTTAAGAAAGAGGATTAGATACTTGTTCCTAGTATAGCCTTTCTTAGTAGTAGGGTTACTTAGTTTATATTATATAATA
>MU251995.1:0-13910 GCA_019669835.1 Amylocarpus encephaloides
GCCCCCCCCCCCCCCTCCCCCCCCCCCCCCCCCCCCCCCCCCCCCCCCCCCCCCCCCCCCCCCCCCCCCCCCCCCCCCAAGTCCTCTCCTTCATGATGGCTACGGCTAGTCTCTAGTCAATTAGAAACTACAGAATTTCGAACTAATCAGAAGCTTCTGTCATTATATACTGAACACAATTCCATTCCTCGATAGTCAGAATACTATATTATTCTCTGATCTCTCTCGCAGCCTCGCTTCGCATGTTGAATGTATCACTTTCATACCTAGGCTATATCACGCCTTGTCCCAGCTGATCCTTCTCGCTCTATTGCCGACGCAGGCGTCGAGTGACTGGCATCGAATAGACTTTGATGGCCATTGTCCCACGTTTTTCATCATCGGTATTGTTGTGGCGAGGCTCTGCTCGAACCGAGGAACCTTAACGTTCGCCGTGTTGTAGGTTGTTGGAGTCGGCATCAACCGATCAAGTGGACGCGAAGCCTTTCAAACACCATTGCGATTTGGATTTTCAATGCCACGGCATTATCGATCATGGCTTTAAAATTCTGCTCGGATTTAATCGTCCATCGTGTCCCAAACCCAGCGCCACACGAGGATGAACTTTCTCGAGTTCCGTTGCTGGTGGGTATGTCGAAGTACCCCTGGCATATTAACCTTATATCGCCGAGGTCGTGATAGATAAAGCAGATGCTATCATTCCATGTAATAACCTTACAATGAGATGGTTAAGGTTCACTACATCTACTGCTTATCAGGAGTTACTCTGAGCCAGATCGAGCATTCTTCATTCAAGATGTCGCAAGATAAGAAGTGAGGTGCTTCTGCCAATACGACTTCTTCGGTTGCTTGAAGTCGCTCGTTGATTTTCGCGGGAAGTAGAAAGACAGGAATAGGCTGGGTCATGAAAAGTAGTGGCAAGAAGAGGAGGAAGAAGTAGAAGAGGAGGAAGAAGTGGAAGAGGAGGAGAAAGACCAGAAAGACGAGGAGGGCGAGATTTGAGAGGACGGATTGGGGGTAAGACTAGGGGAACAGCAAGTTGCACACGCAACAGGCCACGATGACATCCACAGATACATGGAAACTGGTGAGTTTTATCGCTAGTTCATGATCTAGTACTGTATTCGGACCGGCTGGGACTGGAACGACCATGGGAAGGAGAGTCGTATCTCACTCTGATGAATGTGATATTCAAATTCCGAGATCCGTCGAGCAAAAGCCCAACGTCCAAGCCGGTGAGGCGGATGCCTGGGGGGACGAGATTTGGCCAAAGATGGAATTCAAGAGGTACGCAGAGTCTGTCGGAGATCACCACCAAGAACGAGGCTAAGGTCGAAGGTCGTCTAGATGTGGTGTTACAATACTTGTACTATTCTAAGCCGCTAAAGATGAGGAAGCATCGGCATGGTCTATCAACACGCATTAGAAATACATCACTGCGCTTATTCGATTCTCTTCTTCCCCTCCTCCGCATTGGTGTATCTCGAGGCACTCAGTCCCCTCTCGTGACGCGCAACGAACTGGCCAATCACCCTGTCTTTTCGTACATTGGATATGGCCTCATGGTAGCCTTCTGTTGCCCAGGGCCGTGGGCTGAGTTTGGGCCAATTGACCTGAGCAAGTGAGCGATTGCACAAGGGGTGGGAGGGGGGAGGATACTTACATAAAGCACCCCATGACCATAGATGAAATTGAGGCACCAAGCTCCCACTAGGGACCAGACGAGGATGAATATCCTCATGGGAAGGACGGCGGCATCGGGAAGACGTCTAGTAAAGGTTCCCACGAAGATGAAGAACACGCAGAAAGCAAGGAGATATGGAATGCCTTGAATAAGGAGGGGTCGACGGTCGGCGAAGACCATGTAAGACGACGGATTGGGGAGATACGTCCCAAGGAAAAGGTCGAAGGAGTCCTGCTTTGGCCCATCCAGGAAGTTGTTTCGGACATATCTCGTGATGGAATTTTGGACATCCTGCAGGGCACCCTGTATTGTCCGTCGGCCAGTTCGTGTAAGGTCAGTTTTCAATGCGCCAGTCCCAGAGTACGACTTGGACACGATATCGGCGTTATCTGCCCACATCTTGCGGAAGAGAAACTCGAAGGCAGCATCTGAAGTAAAGGTCTCACCTCGGGACAAGATACCAATATCGGTCAATTGGCGATTCAAGGTCCATCGAGCAAGCATACTCTGCACGACATTCGTGCGATCGAGACAATCCATGCAATTGGTACGAACCACGCTGGTCTGACTGTTGCGGACCTCAAGGCTGCCCTCAAAGGACCCAGGCATGTCGACGCCTCGGAAATATTGTTGCTTTTCAAGAGCAGTATTCAATTGGTCCAACAGAAGTTGCGCTCGGTGCCATTTCAGGCCCTTGGTTTCGTTGTGGAAATCAAAGTACACATAGTGCAGGCGATCGAACTCCTGGCGTGGCGCCGTGGATCCCAGAATGCTAATTTTCTCGTGCGAGGATGGTCCTGGCTGGCCCGCCCCTGTTGGACTAGACACCAGAAGTCGGACGAGCTGCTCATATGCATCCTTTACGCGCTTCTCCCGACCCTTTCGGTTCACCAGATTCACTAAATGATTGTCCCCGTAAAGTTTGATCTGCTGATCAAAATGCGCCTTCGCAGCCTCCACTGCTGATTCAACGCCTCTGACCTGAAGCCTGGGCGTGTAGTGAAGCGTGTTGACCTCGGCCCAATATACCGGTACGCTTCCTCTCGTTTGCACGTAGGACAAAATTTGGACTTCCTTGCCACCGGATCCCCCCACTTTCCCATTGTGCATGCCACCACCACCTGCAAATCCGCCCAGTCCGCTCGTGCTGTCGTTGAGAAGCACGATTTGCTCCGTCTCGTTGAAATTCGACACATTTCCCTGCTCGTCAATGCCCCGCGAGAAGTATCTTGTCCCAGCTCGATGACGTGATCGTCGTGTAATCAGGACCAGAGTCAACGGGTTCGACTTTACGGTTGCGTTGGCGATCTCGAGCATTCCAAACATCACGGGCAAGATGTACGAGTCAGCCCCTGGTTGAGGACCATTCTGGTGTCGAGTACCAGAAATTCGGAAATCTATCAAATCCGACTGGACAAATCTGTTCCAAAAGAAGCGGTCGTCGGCTCTTTTCCATAATGGCAGTGATTGATCCAGCTGCGATTGCCTCTGGAAGGTGTTGGTGATGTCGAAGGAGTAAGAGAAGTATAACGGTCCCGACCTGATGAAGCCCTTGAGTAGCGTGAGGTAGGTATCCTCGTCCTTGTCATGGAGTGGGCGTTCGCGGAGCGGGAGGAATTCGGTGGTAATGACTTTGTAGACCATGTGTCCCTTCAATCTCCCCATCGGTTGGGCCTGTGTGATGACGACGATATACTTATCTGCAAGGCTGTCAGCTCAAATCCACGGGAAGATCGTCTGCGCGCATGCCGGACGCTTACCCAGCCTCAGCTTGATCATGCCCAAGATACCAGCAATACTCGAGATGCGCTTTCCGCCGTGGAGAGGGCCATCGTTGAGGCGCAAATCCCCCGAGGGACGTTCTACTACCAGGGATTGAGCCGCGGGTGAGGAAGGCGAGGTGAATGCATAATGCGAGGCCGAGGCATGTACATTGATGTCGCGGAAAGGAAGGGAGGCCATGATGGTTGGATGGAGGGCGGATGGCGAGAGGAGCGAAAGAAAGGCGTCTGCCGTTGTGACTACAGTTCTTGTAGCTATGGGGAGAAAGAACAAAGGAGCCTCATGCGATTGTTTGGGAGCAATGGGAAACGAGAAATGAGAAATGAGAAATGAGCGGCCAAAAGAAAGATGGTGTTAATCGCGAACTAGCTGGCTCCTTCCGCAGTCAAGCCTCGTCAAGCTTAGTACGGAGTACTCTTGGGACTATTTTGGGTGGGGAGCAAGGATATTGATAGTGACGCGCCGTGCTTTTACTCGAGCCAGATCTGTGCACCAGCCACGTCATAGTCCACCCATTCAGACTGCACGAGCGAGGAAGGGCAGGATGGTGCGTGTGTGTATGAATATAAAGCATGCACGTATCCAAAGGCGAGGATTACGCGGTGTGGCTGGAGTGGCTGGTAACAGGCCAATCACGTGCCGGTCTCCTTAGTGTTCGAGGTTGCCTTGCCGGCTAGCCTGCCAGCCTGCATCCCTCTGTTCCCATCGAAACATCGTCACTGCACTAGCCGCAACCTTGACGCTCACCTCAATATCTCAACTTCGTCTTCGGGCCTTGAAAGTACATATCGCATATCGCATATTCAATATCTCTCGTGGAATTTCCAAGTGAAAAGTCTTCGCCAGTTCCCCGTCCCAACCAACATCCCGCCTCCCTTGCGTGACCCTCCTCCACCGATCTTTCTCCTCCCATCTCACCCTCGTCGATATGGCATCCCGAGGCCAACCTGTCTCCCGTGTAGGCACCGCACGTTTTGCACAGTTCAAGCTTGTATTGCTGGGTATGCTAAGTCTTCTGCGCTTCGGAGTCTGAGGAAATGTCTAACTGCTGCTTGTAGGAGAGTCCGCTGTCGGCAAGGTGAGCCTTTATTGTTCTCTCAGTTTTCTGGCCGCAACTTTCGAGACTAACGTATTTGCAGAGTTCCATCGTCTTACGATTCGTCAAGGTATACTGCTTCCATGTCTCCGGTTGCCTTGGATAGATGCTAATGCGCCTGCTGTCATAGGACCAATTCGATTCATATAGAGAGAGTACCATCGGCGCCGCCTTCTTAACACAGACGATATCCCTCGACGATCATACAACAGTCAAATTCGAGATATGGGACACTGCAGGACAAGAGCGATACAAGTCTTTGGCACCCATGTACTACAGAAATGCCAACTGTGCGGTGGTGGTCTATGATATTACGCAAGCTGTAAGCCGCCTCTGGGCATGGCATCCATCAAAGGACGGTAGCTGACACGGGCCCACATAGTCATCGCTAGACAAGGCAAAGCAATGGGTGAAGGAGCTACAGAGGCAGGCCAACGAGAACATCATCATCGCTTTGGCAGGAAACAAACTCGATTTGGTCACCGAACAGCCTGATAAGCGTGCCATCACAACAGCGGATGCCGAAGCATATTCTCGAGAGGCTGGATTATTGTTCTTTGAAACTTCGGCAAAGACGGCAGAGAACGTGCGGGAACTATTTACGTCCATCGCGAAGAAGCTACCATTAGACCAGGCTGGTCCAAGAAATCCCAGGTCAGGTGGACGAGGAGGGGTGGAATTACGACCAGAAGCACCAGGAACGCAGACAGGTGGAGCGTGCCAGTGCTAGATGAGCAGTGTTTTCGCTTGACGATATCATTTTCTCGACCTCTGGGCATCGTCTGGTGGTGATAGATATTTTCCATGGTTCTGAGGTTTCCCGCGAAGGATGTTAGATACCACGAACAAAGACACCTCTCGACGCCAAATTGGCTCCGGCCGTGGAACCGTTGCAAAGCGGAGGAAATATTCAAGACGCCGCCAATTTTATCGGAGCCAACTTTAATACCTGGATGTGGCTTAGTTCTTGTGGTCCTTTTGGTTGGGATGGAGGATGCGGGATGTTTGCTCCTGCAAGGCGTGAAGGGTTCCCCTCGAATTAAGTTCTTTTTCTTCTCTGCATCATCTTGGGTTGTACGATATGCACTAGAGCACAATCGCATGAGTCTTGATCTGATCAGGGGCCTTGTTATACGTTGATCTACTCGTGACCAATAGACAGAATGCACCCTGAATCAATGGTTTGCATGACTTTCATTTGACTTTCAACTACCATTCTCTGGCAAGTCAATGGGTATTTGAGACAACGCGGTCTACAACATCTGTTGTATGTGATATGTGATCTGTTACAACATTACTCGAGTACAACATTTGCAGAATAACTAGGTATACCAAGGAGGCGGCGACATCCATCTATACCCCGATGTCACGTGAGCGAATGCTGCGGCTCGGAGCGGATCATAAACGTTTGGCGCAGAGCTCTTTCTCGGCCCAATCAGCAACCGACGGACGGCCGGCCGACAGAAAAGCTGGCAGCCGCATCTGAGTTCACGACATCAATAACCTCAACATCTCGTTTGGCTTCTACGCTCCCACGCACCCACGCAGCCCGTCATGCTGCACGTCTCTCTCCGCTCATATCGGGCGCTGGGCAACAAGACCCGTGCTGCCAGTGCGGGGCGTCAATGGCAAAGAATACAACCAGGTCGGGTGAGTAGGAGACAGCTAGTATGCGCGAATACACCCCCAACTGCCACTTAGAATTGAGTTTAGGACTAGAATTGGAATTGGGTCAATTGGATCGCAGGAAGTGCTGATTCGTGATTCATGTTGCAGAGAAGCTTTGCCAATGCTCCCAAGCCGTCCATTCACGATCCAAAGCCGATTGTGCTTCCTGGTTCAGGAAGCCAAACCTCGCCACAACCTCGGCCTCCCATCATCGAGACCTCTTCGCCTGCTGCGGTTGTGAAGCCGATCGAGACAGCCACAATTCCTCCAGAGAATGTCCCGTTGACTCCTCCCCCTCCTCCAAAAGAGCCGATCATCACCACCACACCACCTGCATCTACACCTCCACCACCACCTCCGCCACCAAAACGAACTGGCAGAGTCCGACGGTTCTTGACCACACTTGTCCTTTTGACGACGCTCAGCTTTGGCGGAGGAGTGTACTATTCGAGGGTGAACGATAACTTCCACGACTTCTTCACCGAATACATACCGTTTGGAGAAGAGGCTGTTCTCTACTTCGAGGAGAGGGAGTTCAGAAAGAGATTTCCGTCACTTGCTGATCGATCAAGCAAGCCAAGGGATACAGGTGATCAGATTAGGATTCCAAGTCAATCTGGTGTATCATGGAGGGTAGCCGAGGACAACAAATCGACCACGGCCAGACATGCCAATGCAGGCAAGTCAAATGCCCCGACACCAAAGGAGGCCCTACGAACCCCAACCGAGGCCAAACCAGAGGAGGAGGTCAAGGCGGTTGAGCAGGAAAAAGCGAAAAGTGGTCAAGCTGTATCAGAAAAACCCGCTGTTCCAACAAAGTCCCCCGAATCGAGAGCCCTAGGAAAGCCAGGACACCCGATATCACAAGAGGCAGCAACAGCTCCCAAGTTATCGGATGGCGTTGCATTCGTTGCGCCTGATGTTGATCAACCTTCCAAATTCCCGCCCGAGGTCACAAGAATTGACCCCATCAATATCAAGGATGCCAAGGAACCTTTAGTTCAAGATTTAGTCAAGATTCTCAACGATATTATCACTGTTGTCAATGCCGATAATTCCAATTCGAAGTTCTCGAACACCATCGACAAGGCCAAGAATGAGTTAACTAAAGTTGGACGTCGGATACAGGGGTTGAAGGATGCGGCCGAGAAGGACGCTACTGCCAAGATAATAGCTGAAAAGGAGGACTTTGACCGTGCTGCGAAAGAGCTCATTCGACGTCTCGAAGCTGAGATGGCTAACCAGCAAGCGCAATGGCAGGATGAGTATCAAAACGAGCGCCGGAAGATTCAAAAGAATTACGAGAAGAAGCTCGAGGCGGAAACCGAGCGGGCGAAGGAGGTCAACGAGCAAAAGCTCCAAAACCAACTGCTTGAGCAAGCCGTTGAGATGAAGAAGAAATTTCTTGCGGATGTCAAGACGCAAGTTGAGGAGGAGCGTGATAGTCGCTTAGGCAAACTTACCGACCTTTCGAAGAGCGTCACTGATCTTGAAAAGCTGACCACTGACTGGACGTCTGTCATTGATGCCAATCTAAAGACTCAGCATCTCCACGTCGCTGTCGAGGCTGTTCGTGCAAATTTGGAGAAGAGCCAGGTTCCAAGGCCCTTTGTTCGAGAACTTGCTGCTTTGAAAGAAATCGCCTCGGATGATGCTGTGGTCAATGCAGCTATCGCATCTATCAACCCTGCTGCTTACCAACGAGGAATTCCTTCCTCCTCACAGCTCATTGATCGCTTCCGACGTGTCGCGACTGAAGTGCGGAAGGCTTCGCTTCTGCCTGAGGATGCAGGTGTGGCCAGCCATGCTTCGAGTTATCTCCTCAGCAAGGTTCTATTCAAGAAGCGAGGTCTTGCTACCGGTAGCGATGTTGAGAGCATTTTGACGAGAACAGAGACTTTCCTCGAGGAAGGCAACCTCGATGAGGCGGCGAGAGAGATGAACGGGTTGAAGGGATGGGCGAAGACCTTGAGCAAGGATTGGATGGGTGAAGTTAGGAAGGTACTTGAGGTTCAGCAAGCTTTGGAGGTGAGTGATTACTTGATGACATGGAGCAGCAACGGCTAACACGATACAGGTTATTGCAACGGAAGCAAGACTACAGAGCTTGAGAGTTCAGTAGACGGCTCGTCCTTTTCTTTTGTACATCTGATATGATGCTGTCTGGTTGACTGATATCTGTGTATGAGATAGAAAATTAGAATTTGTATTTTATTGCAAAATATCGCCGGTGTTGTATATACGTGTTGATTTCTCCCAACCTCCCAGAGTACTTTTCATCCCGTTTAGCTGCTGTGTCGATCCGGCCGGCGAGTTTCCTCGCAACCGAGTTGTCTTCCTCATTTACACCTTTTCATGGCTGATCACTTTGCTTCCTCACTAAAACTGACTCGCAGAAGACAGCTTCAAACTTCTTGGATCCAAGGCCCAAGCTCTCCACTTCAGACCTTGATGGTGTGTCATGATGTAGATGCTCCGTCCCTCAAGGTCTCCTCGTAACAACACTCATCTCGCCGCTCACGGTACATGACTTCAACGAAGACGTCCTGTACTCGCGACCCCGAAGCTCCCGCGTGAAGGTATATATATGCCCCCCATACCAGCACTTAGTAGGTCTCAACTTATAAAGTACTCAAGGTCGCAAGCTTCAGGAGAGCGTTCGTTCGTTCCTTGGGCGCCCGGGTAGATTTCGATACGGTGGTCATGTTCGCGTGACCGGGGGGGTGTCTTGTCAACGATGTCGATTGTGTTGTCGAGGCATCTCCCCGTCTTTCTCTTTCATGGATGGGTGTAGAGACCTGTGATCAGTCGGGGGCATCCCCCCACCCTCGCCCTCGCCTTGAAACGCTGCGAGGACGGGTAGGATTGATACGAAGTTCAACTTTCCCCGCTGGGTCCTGATTTCGGAGACGCCGTCGAAGGGGATGCCAGTCCTTTTGGCAATGCGTGCTCTAGTTGGATATGAGCGTGTCGTGATCAGGGGCGAGGGCCTTTGCGACCCGAGGGCCGGGTGGCTTTCATAAGGAGGCAGGATGGCATGTCGTCGATCAGGAGACTACGCATCTTGCGGTTCACATTTGGCAGGAAATAGTTGTAGGGGCTATAAATCATTCCCCTACACTTTCACCCCGTAATAGGACTAGATCTCGGCGACCCCAGAGCACAGTATACTTAGCTAAAGCCTTTCCACTTGGAACTTTCCTTCCTTTGCCTGGTGATCTCGAAATACAGCACCTCTGAGAAAATCTTCCTTCGTGCATTGCCTGTTACGGAGCTTCGACTTCAGGGTCGATGTTTACACACCGTCGTACCTTTCAAATTGCTTAAAAATTGCCGAGAATCCATCGATACTGTTATGGCGTCTTTGGGTCGTTGGGGCATTGAAGTTATTATTCATTCCAGCCCTCCTTTCGGGATCTTGATCTCAAACTCTCTCCCCTTCCTACCACCCTTATCCCTGGTGTTGAATTGTTCTTCAAAAGCTGCACACGACAACTTCCTCAGACTCCCCTCTAATAGGAAGGTTTTATCCTGCATTGTAGTCGCTTCTCAATGATGATCCCAGTTGCTAGAACGCGAGAAATGGTGCATGGAAGTCGAATCTGGTACCAGAATATATAGGGCTTCTTTCGAGTGCCCACAGCTCCGGATTTCCAACTTATACCAATAAAAACAAGAATTAGAGACTATAAGAGTTGGGTTGGCAACCCATCTGAAAAGCTAGACAGAAATGGCCATGAAACACACGCAGTAGCACTGCTACTAAAAATCGCACCTCTTGCCGACATTTACATTGCTCGAATAGTAGATGATAGTGACAGCCTTGTGAAGGTTGAGAGTAATGTCGCTGAAGTAAGGGCTATATGAACCCTTCTTTGTACAAGAGCTAACATGGCTGCAAGCCATCAAACATGCCGCCTTGACTTGGCAAGCCAACATTATTACCATGTCCTTTGGATTCTCGAGGGATGTCCCCGAAATCGAAAAGGTCATCAATGATGTGCTGCATGAGAGAAATAACAAAATACTATTCTTCGCTGCTGCTTTGAATTCTGGGGGCAACGCAAGAGAAACGTATCCCGCGAGGTACCCCTCTGACATCTCCATACAGCCCACGATCTTCAATGGCGGATTCCCAGAGTACAATCCCCACTTGGATGACTACGATCAAGGGATTTGCTTCGGTACACTTGGGGAAAATGTTCTTTCCGTCTGGCTATGTACCAAACAACCCCCCGATGGCCAATTGTGGCAATCTGGGGCCTCTGTTTCAACCCCCATCGCTACCAGTCCAGCTACATTCATGCTCGAGTATGTGGGTGCCAGTTCAAATGAAACGACTTACAAAAAGGCATGGGAGAAGTTACAGAAAATGGAAGGCATGATCGAGATCTTTAAACTAATGTCCAGCACGAATGAAGGGCGATGCTATTATGTAGCCCCTTGGAGATTTTCCCGAGATGTAGAGGAGGATTTCCATATGTTGTGCTAGCATTGTACTGTCACGACTTTGGCGAAGATTAAATAGCCTAGGACTTTGGAATGGTAACCATTTGCATGGGGGCAAGATATTTGTTTCTTAACAGTGTTATGTCTCATATCCCATTCCCAATGTTATGTTTGAGATGCAAGGGAGGTAATGAAGTCAAGAGTAGGGATGAAGTTTTGTTGTTGTAAGGTTACAGGACACAAAAGACTGTAGAGAAATACCTATTAGCCGAAACATTGATTAAATGGTGATCCGGAGTTCTAGGTGAAGGCACTAGAAATAGGATGTGTCAAAAATGGGGACAAAATTGTTGTATTATAATATTTTAGCTTGTTCTCACCACACATCACTTCTCACCACACATCACCACGAAACCAAAGGATATACCGAGGCACAGAAGAATTGGATCCCAGCACGCCTGCACTGTCTCACTTTTACATGCGATTCTTTGGTATGGCTCAGCGTCCTATCTGTCTGTATGCTCGCTAACCTCAATAGCTAGGACTGATATTCTAAACGGACGCTTCCTTTAGACTACCGCGTGTGAACCCGGCTAGAACCCATTACTACCGCGAAACAATGCGCCTTTTACAACGCAGCGACGCTGGCGAGTTCAGTCTTACTAAGGATTTGGATAGCGACAAGGCAATCCCTCCCTATGCGATAGTTCCCCACACGTGGGGAGCTGATACTGAGGAGGTCACTTTTGAAGACCTAACAAGTGGCATTGGCCAGGATAAGCCTGGATATGAGAAGATCCGGTTCTGTGGAGAACAAGCTAGGCAAGATAGCTTACAATACTTTTGGATTGACACCTGTTGCATCAACAAGACAAACTACGCCGAACTCTCGCAGGCTATCAAATCCATGTTTCGTTGGTACCGTAACGCAACTCGATGCTACGTCTATTTGTCGGATGTTCCCTTAGGAACTGATACTGATAAGATCAATCCACAGTCGTGGGATTCGGAATTTTGGAAAAGCAGATGGTTTACTAGGGGATGGACGCTCCAAGAGTTTCTTGCCCCTCGTTCCGTCGAACTTTTCTCCCGCAAACGCGAGCGACTAGGTGACAAAAACACGCTAAAGCAACAAATTCATAACATAACAGGTGTTCTTATCCCAGCTCTCCAAGGAGCCCCTTTATCTCAGTTTAGTGTAGATGAGCGATTTTCTTGGATGGAATGCCGCCAGACAACCCTCGAGGTAGATAGAGTGTACTCATTGCTAGGCATTCTTGACGCAAAAATACCTATTTTGAAAGAAATTGAAGCAGCGACTGCCTTTGGATGGCTTCGGGAGGTCATCGACAAGTGAGAAAAATGCGTCAAAGACATACGCCTCACCGATCCCCGTCATGATAAGAAGCGTATCGAGGACACCAAAGGTGGCTTACTAGAGGATTCGTACCGCTGGATCCTTGAAAACCCCGAGTTTAAACAATGGCATAGCGCCCAGCAAAGCCCACTTTTATGGATTAAGGGCGACCCCGGTAAGGGTAAGACGATGCTACTCTGTGGTATTATCAACGAGCTAGACAAACCAACAGTCGAGACGGCTCTTTTGTCCTACTTCTTCTGCCAGGCTAACGATTCGCGAATTAACAATGCTACTGCTGTGCTACGAGGCCATATATATATGCTTATAAGTCAGCAGCCATCGCTTATATCGTATATCCAGATATATCCAGAAGAAGTACGATCACTCAGGCAAAACTCTATTTGAGGATACGAATGCTTGGGTTGCTTTGTCCGAGATCTTCACCGACGTCCTACAAGATTCGAGCATGGACGACACCTATTTAATCGTCGATGAGCTCGACGAATGTGTGACAGGCTTGCAAAATTGTTAGACCTGATTGTACAAACGTCTGAATCATTTCATGTCAAGTGGATCGTCTCTAGCCGTAACTGGCCGGACATAGAGGAGCGGCTGGTGAACGCCGGTCAGAATCTCAGTCTTGAGCTGAATGCAGAGTCTGTTTCGGCGGCTGTTAGCATATTTATTAAACATAAAGTGCTTGAGCTAGCACAGCGAAAGAAGCATAAGGACAAGAATCGAGATGAGGTGCTCGTCTATCTATCCTCAAATGCAAACGGCACTTTCCTCTGGGTAGCTTTAGTCTGTGTGAGAGGCCAGACCTCGAATAACTCGAAAGGAATGGTTTCTGAAATTCAATTAAGAAGTGCGTAGAGAGCTCGTATAAGCGCAGCTCCTATGGGGTCTTATATACATAAGAAGAGGTAACTAGAACCTTCTGGAAGTAATAGGATAGAGTGGCGTCGAACTGAATCGAATTCTACTAGTGGCCAGTGCTTAGCGAGAGTCAGTGTTTAGCGAGGGCTATTAGCCCGAGCACACCCCAGGGTCCTAACCCTTACAGCCCTGTAGCCTACTCTATAGCCTACCCTGTACGTTACTCTTTCACTATTACAGTTTGTTTATTCCTTTTAACATCCTGTATAAGTCAATAACTATCGTAGGACGGCTGACCGTAGGACTAAGTTTTAGGCCAAGCATTTCTAGAGATAAATACAAAAATCAGGGTCCTCTATATTCTAATAGATGTTAGGAGTCTTACTCCGTGTGAGACAAAAGAAAGAAACGCATAAATCAAAAGCATAGCATCTGACCCCTCTCAAAATCCCTTTACTTAACAGCCTCAAACCCACGACTCTCCTTCTACACCTGCCTGCCTTACCTGTCTGCTCGTCCTACCTATCCTGCCATGCTATGCATACTACACTCCCAATTCCACTTATGAATGAATGACTCCTACATTATAGCCCTGTTTTCCTCTCTTCTAGGTAGCTCTCTTGTTTTCAATATAGTCCTAGCTAGTCACAGCTCGTATATAGGTCCCAGGGTTGACGGGCCCTTCGAAAGGTATGAAAACTAAAGGTAGGTAGATATCTTCTTATTATAAATCTTATAGTTATATTCTACTAGGTTATTCTTCTTTAAAAAGAAGACGTAGAGTATCTATAAGTCTTTATTACTTAGCTACTATAGTATACTCTTTATATACTATTTAGAGAAGTTAGTTTTAATATATATAGACTTATTATAGTTAAATTAAGTTAGTATAAGAGCTAAAATAAATATATTCTTTAGCTTATAAAAGACTATATCTACTCTATTATTTTATATAAATTTTCGGTCTTTATATATAAGCTCTATAAGTAGTTATA
>MU251996.1:0-13900 GCA_019669835.1 Amylocarpus encephaloides
TATAAGAAGAGATAACTAGAACCTTCTAGAAGTAATAGAATAGAGTAGTATTAAACTAAATCGAATTTTACTTATAACTAGTACTTAGTAAGAGTCTATACTTAGTAAGAGCTTTTAGCTTAAGTATATTCTAGGGTTCTAACTCTTATATATAATTATCTTAATTATCTTATAATAATTCTTTAGGTTTCTAGTCTTATAAACTAGACTAAATACTAGTTAGTTTTTAAATAGTTATATTAACTAATACTAGTTACTAATAACGTCTTAAAGTAAAGATTATAGATTATATTTTACTTTATAATAAAGAGAGAAAGATACTATCTAAGAAAATAAAAGAAAAAGATATAATATAAAAGATCTAGTAAAGTATAAAAGCTATATAAGTTTACTAAGATATAAATTAGTTATTTTCTTAGATAGTATTTTTATTCTTAACTACTATAACTTATAATCTCTTTATTAATATAGATTATAACTTATAATACTCTTTATATTTTTATAACTATTATAACTTATAATCTCTTTATTAATAGAAGCTATAACTTTATAATATTCTTTATATCTTTATAAGAACTATAACTTATAATCTCTCTATAATAAGATTATAACTTATAACTATAGTCTAGTAGAATTATATTTACTAATTAGTCTAAGCTTAGCTTAGTATAACTTTATACTAAGTAAAATATTTATAAAATAATAATATTATTCTACTAATATATACCTCTCTTTATATTATCTAATTAAGAGTATAATTTAAAGAGAAGTTAATTATTTAGAACTAGTTTTCTATCTATTAACTATATAAGATATTAATAAAACTTTTATAATACTTTACTTTAATATATTATTTCTTTTTATATTATTTATATAATAAATTAAAGCTATTATCTAAGAGTATATATTATATCTTAATTATAGACTACTAGATATCTTAGAACTAAGAATTTATATATAAGCTTTAATATATTATAGTACTAATATAACTAATTAAAAGCTTTAATAATAAAGATAATATTATATAAAACGTTTTATTTCTAGAAATTATAGAATTAATATACTATAAACTCTTCTTCTAATAATTTCTTACTTCTTCTATACTAATATATAAAGAATTAGTAAAGCTATCTTAATTATCTAAACTCTAATATATTATACTATAACTATAAGCTATAAGTATATCTTAGAATACTTATTCTTCTTTATATTATAAGATTTAAACTTTATTAATACTTTATTTATATTAATAACTTACTTCTTTTATACTATCTTATTATATATTAATAAAATTAGCTTAACTATTTAAGAAGCTAATACTTTTTAAACTAGTATAAAGTCTAAGTAACTTCTTTAAGTCTAATCTATTTTAGAAGACTAATACTATTAATATAATAGTAGTTTCTTCTTTCTAGATATAGTAAGATATATAGTATCTTAATTAGAAGTTATAAAGTTAAGATATATATTAAAGTAGATAATATTATATATAAAGCTCTAGTCTTTACTACTTAATTTTAATTAGTAGAAGATAAGTAAATATCTTCGATTACTCTACTACTAAGTATAATAAGAGAATTAATAAATATAAAGAAATAAATTTTCTCTTAATATTAATTATACTTTTTAAAGTAATATTTTTACTTTTATACTAAGTTATTTTTAGAGTCTAAGCTATCTATTAAAAGTACTTCTAAGTATCTACTACTACTCTTTTAATCTTATAAAATCTAAGTTAATACTTATTTAGTAAGTTTATAGTTTATATTATAGTAAGTTATATTAGTATATCTTTAAGTATAAATACTATAAGTTAAAGACTTATTAACTTTATTTAAATAAGACTTAGTTAGTAAAAGAGTATATTACTATTCTTTATTACTCTCTATTCTTTATTACTCTCTATTCTCTAGATAATATCTAATAATCTTTATTAGTATTTATTAAGTAACTTTAATATCTACTCTTAAGTATTAGAATATACTTATTTATTTTAATATTACTTTATTTTAATTATTCTTATCTAGTATATATCTTATCTATTATAAATATAAAGTAATTACTTATCTATCTATAAATATTCTACTACTATCTTATAAAACGAGATAATAGTAGAATATATTAAGAATAGCTTTCTACTAATTTAAATATTCTTAAATACTTAAGTCTTAATTCTAGACTTCTTATTTCTAGACTTTACTAATATATCTACTACTATCTAAGAGTATCTTACTATTAACTTAAACGTTTATATTTCTCTACTATATTTTTTTAGATTAATAGTATTTAATTATAAATATATTTACTAGTACTTATAGAGATTACTTAAGACTTATTATAGTAAGAACCTCTACTATTTAACTAAGATTCTATCTTCTAATAAAGAGTAGCTTTAATTATTTATCTTTAATATTATAAGAATATATATAATATATTTATATTATAAATATTTTCTTAGAGCTTTACTAAGAATACTTACTTCTCTCTTATTACTACTAACTTAGTCTCTTTATTAAATTACTTAAGAAATAATTCTTTAAATAGTAAAGATATAAATAAAAAGACTTTATATTATATACTTTAGAATAAATACTTTTTTAAATAATATAAGAGTTATCTACTTATATTCTAATATTAATATTAAGCTAGAGATTTTAGTAGTTAAGAAGAAGTCTCTATTTTATACTTTAGTAGATCTCTATAAATTCTTAAGAACTAACTCTCTAAGTATTATACTAAGTATATAAAGCTTATTTAAAGTAAAACCTATCTTTATAAGTACTAAGATTATAAGTAGATTAAATCTATAGTATTTAAAGTAAGATATATCTTAACTATTATTTTTAATAAGAGTAGAAAAAGAGAACTATTATAAGATATTATAAAGTTTCTTTATTTAGTATTTTAATAATAGTATTCTAATTATAATATTATCTACTAATAAGATTACTTATTATATAAATCTTCTAGAACTAGAAAATTATCTCTTTCTTATATAATTATAAAAGTCTTTAGTTTAAATATCTACTCTCTTTATCTTTCTAATATTAATAAAACTAATTTAAAGAGTTTATTTACTAAGCTTTTAAATTAATATATTATTCTTTTAGAAGATATTAATACTATTAGTTCTAATTAAGATACTAAAACTAAGAGCTTCTACTAGATTATAATAAACTCTCTCTCTTAATAGAGTAAACTTATTTTTAGAAAGATATTCTTATTTACTCTCTTAAATATTATTAATAGTATAGAGTTATAAGAGAGTTAAATCTTAATTATAACTACTAATTATATTATATATCTTAATAAAGTACTTATATAATCTAGTTATATAGATAAGAAGATTAAGCTTAAACTTACTAATAATAAAATAATAGTTAATCTCTTCTATCTTATCTTTAAGTTTATAGAAGATAATATTACTTTTATAGAGAACGCTTAAGTTATAGTAAGTTAGAAAGAAGAGACTAAGAAAGTTAAGTAGTTAGTAAAAGAGTTTACTATTAAGATACTAGAACTAAAATTTAGCTTAGCTAAAATTTTCTTATTTCTTTTAAAGTATTAGAAATTAGTAGAGAAAGCTATTAATAATATAAAGTAACTTATATTAAAGTTTATTAGAGTAAAGTTAAAGCTACTAGAGATATCTAAAGATATTAAGTCTAAAGATATTTAGTTTAAGATAGCTTAAGATTCTAAGTTAGTATCTCTCTAATAAAGAGTAAATTAAATCTTACTAATAATAAATTTAGATAAGATAAGAAACCTTTAATAATAAAAGTCTTAATAAAGATAGTTTAATAGTTTACTTTACTAACTAGTTTAAATCTTCTAGTATTTAAGTACTTTATTATATTAAGTAATATTTAAGACTTTATCTAAGCTATTATAGATATATAGATAGACTCTACTTATACTACGAAATATATATACTCTTATACTTCTTCTAAGAATACTTTAGATAAGACTTTAACTTTTTACTTATTAACTTTTCTTATAAACTAACTATATTTATAGATTATAACTACTAAGTATATCTAATAGTTCTTTAATATTCTTAAGACTCTTAGTACTAAGTAGAAGCTACTATCTCTATTTACTACTATAGATAAAGATAAATTTAAGAAACTACTAGCTTAAGCTTTAAAGATTAAGTTTAAGACTATTAATAAAGTATTTATCTTCTATAATATATAAGTCTAAGCTTAATAGAACTAATATTATTTATATAATTAGAATATAAAGATATATAAGTATAAGATTATAAAATTAATTATACTATCTAATAAAGATAATAAGTTAGATTAATATATTTTTATAGTTTATATATAAATAGATAAGTATTCTAGTCTTAGTTCTAATCTCTATTCTAATAGTAAAGTAGATAGAATAACTAAGAAATAGATATATTATATTAATATTAAATCTAAGAGCTTATAAGATATTCTTAGATTAGTTCTATAAGATATTAAAGATATCTACTTATAAGAGAAGAAGTCTATAGTATAATTATACTTAACTTTCTAGTAAGAAATAGAGAGTTAGTTTAATTACTAACTAAGTCTTAGTTAAATATAATCTACTCTTCTACTATCTCTTTAATCTTAAGATATATTAAAGTAATACTATTCTAGATAGCTTTATACTCTAATATCTTAGTTTATTAGTTAATTTTATTAAGAAAACCTATAAATTAACTACTAAACGTCTCTCTATACTTCTTAAGAAGTATAAAATTATATATAATCTTCTATAAGTCTTTTTTAAGTTAAATATAATTCTTTATACTACTTATATTAGTATAAGTAAGCTAAGATATATTAAGTATAATTTTAGTAAAGAGAGAAAATAAATTAATAAAGTAAAGTACTTTTATATAGATTATTACTATTTAGACTTTAATAGAAATATTTTTAGTAAGATATTAACTATACTTAAGATTAAGAAATTTTATAAGATAAGAAGAATTAACTCTCTTAGAGTCTTCTCTCTTATATACTATTAGAAAGAAAAGAAGATTAGAGCTTATTTAAATAAATATAGTTAAAAGTTTCTCTCTCTTATAAGTATTTACTATTACTACTACTAAGAAATTATCTTTTATATAAAGAAAAACTATTATAACTATATAAAGTAAACTACTACTTACTATAATAAATATAAAGTTAAACGGAAACTACTATATTAAGCGAATAATAAAGTAAGAAGAGAAGAGAGTTCTAGAGAAATAAAAGCTTAAATATAAGATACTAGTACGTATATATTATATACTATACGTACTCGGCCTCTAGTTCCTTTAACTCTATAATAGTACCCCCTCTTTTAAAGAAGGTTATTCTTAACTAAGTATTTATAATTAGGTTACTATCTAAATTATTATAATCGTTTCTTCTATCTTCTTAAGTATTTAACTAGTTATATAAGCGAGCTAGTAGGCTAGGTCGAGTTAAGTTAGCTAGATAGAAGTCTCTTACTTTATAAGAGGTATATTTATAGTTAGATATAGAATACTACTATAGGTCTTCGTCTTAGTTTAGCTATTTAATATAGTAGTAGAGGTATTATTATTCTTTACTTATAAGAATTTCTTAAATTTTCTACTTATCGTCGTCTATAATATTAATAGGCGGTAGCTCTAGATTACTTTAGTCTAGTAAAGAATTCTAAGAAGTCTTACGTAATCTATTAGAGAAGAAGACTAGATAAATTTTTATTAAATTAGATAGTTAGAGCTTAAAAGTATTATCTACTTACTAGATAATCTTATATAGACTAGTCTCTATAAAGTCGAGCTTATAGCTAGGCCTCTTTATATATAAGTGTTTCTTAGTAAGCTAGATAAAGTCTTCTACTCTAAAATCTACTAGATGATAGTACTTATTAGCGGAGGCTTTTATACGCTCGTAAGTTAAAGAGAGCTCTCGTTTCGTAGCCTTCTATATATTCTTTATACGATTAGTAAGCGCTCTTACCTTCTCTATACTTATTCGGTCGAATAGGGCTATAATAGGTGTATTCTAGTTAAAAGAAGTACGAGCTAGGTATTTATATAGTACTTTAAATAGACTTATTTAGCTAAGCGAGTTATATAGTAGTATAAGCTAAGTATAGTTTATTATAGATAGTAGCTCTATCTAATTATCTTAGTAGTAGCTAATAAATAAGTATAGTCTTTATTCTAGGTACTAGTTTATTATTTTAGTCTATTTCTCTATTTATAAGTAGTAGGTAGTAGAAAGCCTTAGCTAAGTTCTAAGTATACGATTAAACTCTTTTTAGAAGACTAAGATAAACTAAGGTCTACGATCTAAAATAATTAACTTAGTAGTACTATAGTAGTAATATACGTAGTAAATATAGAGTCTTACTATAAGGGTTAGGACCCTAGGGTGTGCTCGGGCTAAAAGCTCTCGCTAAGTATAGACTCTCGCTAAGTACTAGCCACGAGTAGAATTCGATTTAGTTTAACGCCACTCTATCCTATTACTTCTAGAAGGTTCTAGTTACCTCTTCTTATGTATATAAGACCCTATAGGAGCTGCGCTTTTACGAGCTCTCTACGTACTTCTTAATTAAATTTTAGAAACTATTCCTTTTAAGTTATTTAAGGTCTAGCCTCTTATAGTAGAAGTACGTTACTCTCATCTATTACTTATAGACTAGAGTTATATATACACGATATACATATAAGTAGATATACGTACACGTACACGTACACGTATACGTACACGTATACGTACACGTATAAGTAAGTACTATAAGTAATAACAAGTAAGCCTACGACTCCTAGTAGCTAGATAGTATAGTAAATAAAGTATAACCCTCTGCTATACCAGATTAGCTAATAGTCTTTATATAGAGTTAATAAGAAACGAATACACGGTTAGAATAAGAGATTACTTAATTATAGGTAGCACTTAATAGTACGCGAACCTCAGAACACTAGAAGTTATATACACCTAAAACAGGCCCTACTATAGACCTAGAAGACCTAATCCGGAAGCTAAAACACTTACTCCCTCACCCTAATTAGTTTACGGGCGAAAATAAGTCGCTATACCCTTAATTTAAAGGTATCCTAGAAGCTAAGCTTGAAATTAACGCTAGAGCTATCGGGACTAAAAAGGAGCGTATTTAGTACGCTTTCGGACGACTTATAAAGAAAGCGGTAGGGCGTATATACTCTTAGATTAGCACCGTTAAAACAACCTAGGCTTTTACACTTAAAGAGTTTCTAAAGTAGCTAGACCTTACCTTTACTAACCTACAGAAGGAGAATAAGACGCTCTTAAAAGTTAATATAATATACTAGGGTAATAGAGACTTCTAGGACTTCTTATAAGAGTTTAAATAGACTCTCCTAGAAGCCTAGGGTTAGAAATAGAACGATCAGGTACGTAAAGGCCACCTAAGAGCCGCTATTAATCGCGAGCTTTAAGGGCACCTAATTACCTAGGAGGAGCCTGTCTTATATTTAGACTATGTGGCTCTATTACGTCACATTTCCGACAACCTATAAGAAGTGAAGGCATAGGACTCCTAGCGAAAGTAAGCACGCCTAGGCGGCTATTCGAAGCCGTATAACCTATAAACCTCTACTAATATAATAGAATGGGAGCCTACGCCAGTTATAGTAGTAGTCGCTAAAAGAGGCCCTCCTAGCTAGTTATAAGAGTAGCGCGCTACTAGCGCTACCCCTACCGAAAGGTAGAAGAGACGCGAGAAAGACGCTTACGTACGCTATAGAAGTATATACTACTAGGTGTTAGACTACTATTTTAAACTAGCTAGCCTACTTAGACACTAAGGCTTTTAGGACGCTAAGCTAGAGAGTCGTTTACGTAAGTCGTAAGTCTCTACTTCTTCAAAGAATAAAGCCTCTACTACTAGCGCTAAGGCTATAGAGTTATAAGTAGAAGAAGTAGAAGAATAGGAAACGGACTCCGATTTAGGAAAAGAGTAACCTCTAACTAAAGTCGCGCTCAGGGGTTGTACAGGGAGTTATACAGGGTATGGAGTCGTTTTAAAAGCTCTATAAATGGCGAGTCATTTATTATATTAGTATTAGTAAATAATATTTTATTTATAAATATACTAATTAACACTAGCTACCTTTCTTATAGACTATACGACTCCCGCTTCGCCTAGAATAATAACCTAATACGCCTACCTATTACGTCACAGGAGGTTATAGGGTTTAACGAAAAAGTCTCTTTAACTATAAATAAGGTTATAGTTATTACGCTTAACCTAGATAAATATAGAGAGTCTAGGGTTTTCCTATATATCCTACCTATAGGGTACTATAATATAATCCTAGGAATGTTATAGATTACGGCTTAAGACGCTAGGATTAATAAACTACGTTTAGAAATAAAAATCGAAATTATAGGTACTACTATACGTAGTAAAGAGGTATTTTTCAGGCTATAAGCGAATGTAGCTGTACAGGTGTCAGCTACGGCACTCTATTACTAGTAGAAGAGCTAGTAGAAGCGAAAGGGTATATAAGTGTTTTCGGCTAGTATAGCTGATATTATAAAGGCGCTAGCTATAAAGTAGCGTACAGATTCAGCGACTAAGCTACTAAGTCACTACTATAAGTTCCTAAGTATCTTCGACTACTAGGTAGTAGAACGACTACTACTACTACGCGGGCCAGGTACCGATCATACTATTAAACTTAAAACCATAAATAGTTAGTAGCCTAAGGTCTTATAAGGGCTATTATATAGTATGTCGCAGGACGAGCTCCTAGTACTTCGGAAGACCCTAACGGACCTACTTAACAAAGGGTTTATACGCGTTAGTAATTCGCTAGTAGTAGCCCTAGTACTATTTATTAAAAAGCTAGGGGGAGGCTTACGCTTCTGTGTCGATTACCGCGGCTTAAATCGTATTATAAAGAAGGACCGCTACCCCTTACCGCTTATTTATAAGACCCTACAGAACATTAGTAAAGCACGGTAGTTTACTAAACTCGATGTAATCGCCGCTTTTTATAAGATACGGATCGCGGAAGGCGATAAATAAAAGACTACTTTTCGAACGTACTATGGCTTATACGAATAGATGGTCACCTCATTTAGCTTAGCGAATGTACCTAGTACTTTTCAGAAGTATATTAACTAGACCCTACGCGACTACCTAGACGAATTCTACTCTGCTTACATAGACGACATTTTAATATATTCGTCTAGGAGTAGGAACTAGTACCGTAAGTACGTATATTAAGTACTATAGCGACTTTAGGACGCTAGCTTATAAATCGACATCGACAAATACGAATTTAAAGTATAAGAGACTAAGTACTTAGGGTTTATTATCGAAGCTGGAAAAGGACTTAAAATGGACCTAGAAAAGGTTAAGGCTATTACTAGCTAAGAGGCACCTACTTTAGTCAAAGGCGTACGTGGCTTCCTAGGGTTCGCTAACTTTTATAGGCGCTTTATTAAAGGGTTTTTAGATCTAGTAAGGCCACTTACAGAGCTTACGTATAAAGACCGGAAATTCGTATAGAACGATAGAGTAGACGTAGTCTTTTATAAGCTAAAGGATATATTTACTTTAGCTCTCACACTAGTCTAATTCGACTATAACAAGCCTACACGTATTAAAACCGACTCCTCTAGGTAGTATATAGGGGGTACGCTATAGTAGTTAAGCGATAAAGGCTTATAAGTACTCTACGCCTTCTTTTTAAAGAAGAATAACCTAGCGAAATATAACTATAAGATTTATAATAAGAAGATACTAGCTATCGTATACTACCTAGAAGAATAAGACGCTAAATTACGTAGTATTAAGCGGTTTAATATATGTATAGACTATAAGAATCTAGAGTACTTTATAACCGTCCAAAAGCTTACGAAGTACTAGATACACTAGTCCTTAATTCTCTCTAGATATAACTTTCATATTATACACGTCCCTAGTAAGGAAAATAAACGCGCGGACGCCCTATTAAGGCGGGACCAGGATATGTCTTAGAACGGGTCTAATAAGCGACTAGCGGACCGTAATATACAGCTACTAAAGCCTAAAATACTAGTAGTAAGCCCTATAGTTCGCGTTTCGCCTATTAGGGCTAGCCCTACTAGCCTACGAGACTATATAATAGGAGAACTACTAGACGAGCTTATAGACTAGGATTAGACTATAGTAAACGACCCTGAGTATAATAAGGCCCTAAGCGCTATAAAGGCTAGCGCTAGGAGGTTTCCTATAGAGCTTAGCTTAAAAGTGTCTATATCTAAGTACGTAATATTAGAACAAGGTTACCTACTATTCCGGGGACGAAAATAGGTCCCTAATAGCCTTAACCTAAGGGCTCGCCTAATTTAAGTAACTCACGATATAGCGCTCTATAAGTACCTAGGTAGGGAGGTTACATATATACTAGTAGCTCGCTTATTCTTCTAGTTAGAAATAGTAACTAATATTCGTACGTTTATATAGAATTACGACAGTTACGGGAGGAATAAGACATGAAGGTCTCGCCGATAGGGATTCTTAAAGCTACTACCTATACTAGATCGAATATAGTTCGAAATATCTATAGACTTTATTACAGATTTACTAGTCTCTAAAGGCTACCGAAATATGATTGTGGTCATAGATCGGTTAAGTAAAGGGGTAATAGTAGATGGCCTAGAAGATATTAAAGCTAAAATAGTAGTAAAATAGTTCCTACGACGATATCTACCCTACTACTTCCTACCTTTAGTAATTGTCTCTGACAAAGGTATATAGTTTATAAGCGCCCTATAGAAGAGAGTATGTGAGCTACTACGAATTAAGCGTAGGTTATCTACTACCTTCTCGCTAGAGACTAATAGTACTACTAAACGAATAAACGAAGTAGTTAAAACAGTCTTACGCTAGTTTATAGACTGGGCCTAAGAGGACTAGCTTAAATAGTTACCGCTAGCTATATCTAGAATATGTGAACGAGACTTAATATCTATAGGTATAAGCCTATTCTTCCTATCTCACAGATAGTATTAGAGCCTACTTAAAGATATTAAATTATTAGAGGCAGATAATAGAGACTCCCTAATCGCTAAAGCTGACCGAATTATACGGAAACTAAAAGAGGTAAGAGAGTAGGCGTAAGCGGTAATAGCGGCGGCCTAAGAAGCCTAGAAGTAGGCGACTAATCGGAAGCGCGACTAGGTACCTAACTACTAGGTAGAGGATAAGGTATAGCTTAGTCTAGAGAATATTAAAACAGACAGGCCCTATAAGAAGCTAAATACTAGGTATACGAAGTTTATAGTTATAGAGGTCGTTAGATCTTATAGCTACCGCCTAAATATATCGCTAGGTATATATAATATATTTTATACTAGACTTCTACGACCTGTATACGCGACGCTACTACTAGGATAGGTTATCGAAGAAAGCCAGCCTCCTATAATACTCGTCGATAACATAGAAGAGTACGAGGTAGAGCGTATACTTAAGTAGAAGAAAGCTCCTAGAAGGGGTAATCGACAGAAGTACCTAGTTAAGTGGGTCGGTTATAGACATCTAACTTAGGAGCTAGAATCGGTAATAGAGGGTACTACCGCCCTAGTTAAATGAAAGGAGTATACGGCTAGGTAAAAGCGAAGGGAAGAAGGGGGGTAATGTAAGGGTTAGGACCCTAGGGTGTACTCGGGCTAAAAGCTCTCGCTAAGCACAGACTCTCGCTAAGTACTAGCCACGAGTAGAATTCGATTTAGTTCGACGCCACTCTATCCTATTACTTCTAGAAGGTTCTAGTTACCTCTTCTTATATATATAAGACCCTATAGAAGCTACGCTTTTACGAGCTCTCTACGTACTTCTTAATTAAATTTCAGAAACTATTCCTTTTAAGTTATTCGAGGTCTAGCCTCTCACACTTACTATATTCTCTACTATAACTATCTTATAATAAGAGATAGATATAGTCTGTTTTAAGAGTTAGTTAACTACTATAAACATATTATTATACTCTAACTTATTCTTTAGAAAGCTATAAAAGTCTATTATAATATACTACTAGAGGCGGTCTAGAATAGAGAGTAGTTAAAGTAGTCTAGACGTCTTATCTCGTAGACTACTTAAGCGGTAGTAGTTATAATAGTTCTAATAATACTATTAAATATTCTTTTATATACCTTTCTAGTAGTAGTATACGACTAGTATTTTATAAGTTTTCTAACGTTCTAGATAAGTAGTAGACACTTAGTTATAAGTCTTACGAATTAAGTACGTATATAAGTTCTAGAAGTTAGAAACTATAAGACGGTCGTAGTATAGTAATAGTCTATTTTCTAGAATAAAGGAACTCTCTACGTTAGCTTCTACTTATTAATAAATAGCTATAAGTAACTTAGAGGTATAGTTAGTAGTTAGGATTTAGTTAATTATTAACGTTCTAGAGGAAAGAGAGGTTATGTCTAAGAAGTTAATTAGAGCCTAGCTAGTAGAAGTAGAGTTAGAGCGTAAAATTAGAGGATTAATCTAGTTATTTTAAAGTAGTTAACGTAGCTAGTTAGTCTTCTTTACTAAATCCTAGGTCTCTATTTCCTCTATTCGTCTCGTTAAAGTATTTATACGTGTGTTCTCTTTAGTAGAGCGATATTTAATAATAAAGTAGTATTCTACTAAAGCTTCTACCTAGCGAGCTTAGCGCGCGTTTAGGTTCTTCGAGGTTATAAAGTACTTAAGAGTCTTATAGTCTATATAAATCTAAATACGCTAGACTATACGCTCGTGCTCTAGTCTTTATTTCTTTAAGGATTTAATAATAGCTAGTATTTTCTTATTATAGATTTTATAATTATACTTAGCTAGAGCTATAGTCTTCGAAAAGTAGGCTATAGATAACTAGTACTCGTTATACTTCTATAAGAAAATTCCTATAATTACCTTATTCGAAGCGTCGGTCTCTAGTATACTTTCTAGCTCTAAGTTATAGTATTAGAGTAAGAGCACGAAAGTAAGAGTATCTTTTAGAGTCTAAAATACGTAATAATAGTAGTTATTAAAATTAAATAGTATACTATTATAAGTAAGAGCTATTAGAGGCTTTACGATTACTCTATAATTTCTAATAAATCGTCTATAGAAGTTATAGAAGCCTAGAAACAATTATATACTCTTTACTATAGAAGGTACTTACTAGTTTTATATAATAGTAACCTTTTTCGAGTTTATAGAAATACTATTAGTTAAGATAATAAAGCTAAGATATTTTATTTATATAATACTAAATTTATACTTCTTAATATCGGCCTATAAACTCGTATTACGTAGTCTTTATAGTACTAGCTTAACGTGTATTTTATGTTCTAGAGGATCGTTCGAATAGATAAGAATATTATTAAGGTAGATAGTATAGAAGTCGTCTAGGTAGTCGAATAGAATATTATTTATATACCTCTAATACGTAGTAGGTCTATTTATAAGTTCGAATAGAAGAACCTTATATTTATAGGTACTATATCTTATATAAAAGGTCGTTAACTCCTTTAAGTTAGAGTTTATTTATATCTAGTAGAATATCTAGTAAATATTAAGTTTTAATTAGTTCTTATAACTTAAAGCGTTAAGCTTACGATAGTTAATATAGAATCGTAAGCTACTATTTAGTTTCTTAACAAAGAGTATAGAAGTAGTAAAGAGTACCTAGCTTACCTTAATAAATCTCTTATCTAGGTTTTTAAGTAGATACTATTTTATCGCTTCGAGCTCTTATACACTTATTTTATATAGTAGACTATATAAAAGCTACTTTTCGTCGGCTTCTAGAGCGATTTTATAATTATATAAGCGATATAGTAGAAGCTAGTCTAAGGCTAACTTAGAAAACACGTCTATAAACTATAAATAGGTCTTTAGTAGCTAGTATAGGTCTTTCTAGCCT